>VZTY01033417.1:0-21988 GCA_013400935.1 Turnix velox
TTAACACCAGCAGGGAGGAGCAGTAGCCACTGTTTGCCTCACTGTGGGGCCTGAGGGATGCTCCTCTTGGTGTCTCTGCTGCAGGACATCACTGGTGAGTTGCATTTTCCAAGGGGACACAGTGGGAGGAGAAAGGCCGGGGGGCCTGCTGGCCCCCCGGCTGGTTAGGCAGGGGGAGGGATGGGTGGGTGATGGCCTTGTATGTCCATTTTTTGCCTTAATGTTGCATGTGGTTTGCCTGTAGTCAGATGAAGATTTAGCAGGAAAGCAGGAGCGTTGTTGTTTTAGCTTTATGTTTCACCTCAAGGTGTTGTTGGCTAAGTTTGGGTGAGTTCATCCCTGAGGATGTGGTTCAGCCCAGGGATGGGACAGCAGCAGCTCTGCTCTCTGGCCTGGCTTGTGCACCATCATGGTGTCTCCTGCTGAAGCACCAGGATGCACCTAATTCTTCATAGGTCAAGGTTCTTCAAATTTCCTCTAAATCCTTGTTTCATTGAGCTGTGGTTGCAGCATAAAATGAGTAGCTCATTCCAAAAATGCAGGGGAGGGAGGAATCATAAAATCATAGACTAGTTCAGGTTGGAAGAGACCTTAAATATCATCGAGTTCCAACCCCTCTGCCATAGACAGGGACACCTCCCACTACAACAGGCTGCTCAGTGCCTTGTCCAGCCTGGCCTGAAACGCCTCCAGAGAGGGGGCATCCACAACCTCTCTGGGCAACCTCTTCCACTGCTTCACTACCCTCACAGTAAAGTGTGTAGCCTGAATCTACTCCTCAATGTCGCAGTTGCTTCAGCCTCTGGACCTGCTCCAACAGCTCAATGTCCTCCTTATGTTGAGGACTCCAGAACTGGACACAGCACTCAGATGGGAAGCGGGGAGAATTTTCCCTCTCGCAGATGACAATGGGAGTGCAGGGGAATGCCATGGGAGAAGTGAGCATCCTTGTACAATCAGCTGGTACATCTGCAGGGCATCAGGCCAGCAGAGCCCTGCAGAGCCATCACCTCTGGGTGCATGTTTGATCTGCCCCAATGTGGCTCTTTGCCATGCAAAATGGCATGATGTTGCAATGGAAAGGCACAGGCAGCTGTCAGTTTGCAGCCGGGTAGGGGAGGAGGATGCCCTGTTCTTTCCCTGCTCTTTGCTATTGTAAATTCAAGAGAGAAGATGAGAGGGGACACCAGCTCAGGGAAATCCTGAGTGTGCAGCTGTGCACTCAGAGGAGGGAGGCAGTTTATCCTGTTGCTGGCACTGTGTGAGTCCCGTTTTATCCCCAAGCCTGTGTGTAGTCAGCTTAAGTCTGCTGCACATCTGAGATGAGGAACTAGAATGTACTCAAAGGTCAAGCTTTCCGTAATGGGAAGGAAAAGGAAGTTTTATGTGGAATATCAGGTTGGATACATTTCACCTGGAGTGTGTTTTCTTCTACAGCCTTGACTCTGCAGCCCTGTGGAGGAAAATCTTTCTTCCCTTACACCCCTTTGCTTCTTTTCCTTAAAGAAGAATTTGCTTGGGAGACCCTACCCTTCATGAGGATAAAGGTTTAGGAAGACAGGACACCTCTTTACAAGAAGTCACTGATGACTGTACTGCACTGTCAGACCCCAAGGCTGGAGCATAGGTGTTGCTTACAATAAGATCCTACACTAGGTGCCTGGGAACAAGTTCAGCTTGTGGATTGTATGGATTAATGCAGAAAACACAGCTCCTCAGCCAGCTTTTAACCTGAATTGCACTCATTAGCTGCAGGAGAGATGCTCCAAAGACTGTCCAAGTGGGAACGAACTCCCAAACTGATTAAATTCCACAGCCCTACTTGCCAGTCATCCTCATCCTTGAACTCACCTGCTCATCTCCAGCCACGCTTCTTGGGTCAGGCAGGAGTATGGACATGACTCCAAGTTGCCAGACTTGGGATCAGGGCAGTGACACACAGAGAAGTACTTCTCCTCAGTAGCTGGTGGTAACAGGAAACCTGAATCTGTGGGGAACGGTGGAGAACAACTTTGACCATCTGTGCCCCAGACAACCCCCAAGGTGTCAGCAAAATATTGCCAGAGTCCCCCAGGTGATGTGGAAAGGAGTCCATTGCACCTCACACACAACAAGGCACTGTGACATGGCAGCTTTGGATCTGAGGAAGCCTTCCTGTCACAGCACTGTGCCTTGAAGGCTCCAGTTTCTGTGCTGGCCTTGGGATGGGTACCTGGTCCCAGGGAAAACACTGGTGAAGCAGGAGACAGCAACACTTGAGTTCAGTGGCAGGTCTTCCCCATCTTGTTTGACAGGAGGGTGGATGGAACCCAGTTACATCTAAGTACTTGAAGGATGCTGTTAATTTTGAGTCCACCTTAAAAATTTCAGAGGAGAGAAAGACCTCTGTGTCTCAAAGCTCTCAGTGGAAAAGAGCAGTGTATTTTGATCAACTCGGGACACACTATATATGTTATTTCACACTCTATAGATGGAACAGATACAATGTGTTAGCTGGGGAATATGCTTTTTGGGTTGGAATCTCTCTGTAGCAGCACTATCAGTATGTCTCTACACAGTACCTGCCCCAAAAGGCACATCCATCTTGCAATCACTAATAGTATCTGCACATCAGAGCAAGCTGGGAGTGTTTCACATGTGGACAATCTGTTTTTATTGCTTTCATCTTTACAGCCAGGTGTGTGATCTAGCAGAAACGTCTCCAAAAAACTTCTGCTTCAAAGCATCTTACAAAATGACTGCTTAAGATGGGCTGATTTGTATTAGATCTGTGTCACACAGAAACATAAGTAGAAACCTCTGAATCTCTTGTAAATTTCCCTTCTGTGTCTCAGAGGGATTTCTGTCCTCCTAAGTGTTTCACCACGGGTCTGGGGGCCTTAAGGGATTCTTTGAACCCAGTAAAGGATTTGAAACCTATAGACCCAGCAACTATTTGACTGAGCTGCAGAGATGGAGGCTGCCTTCCTCCATTCAGAGAAAGAGCTTACTTTGTGTGCATGTGTTTGTCTCTGATTATCTCTCTCGTCCCCGAGCAGAGCTTCACAAAGGTCATTTTCATTAACCTTGGAGGTTATGCTTTGTGTAAATACGCGTGTCCATCTGATTTGCATGGCAAATGTCATTTTCCTGACGTGCCTGCCATCCAAATGCTATCCAAGCCTGTGCCTACACACATCCTGTGAGATGTGCTGTGACAGCAACAGCAGCCAGTACAGCCATGCTGCTCAGGCACTGCATGGCTGCCTGCACCTGATGTTCTGCTACAGCGTGTTCAGCGCTGGGGACAGCAGAGGTGCCTATGTGTCATATGCTGTGTAGTCCCTACACGTTGGCAGATGGTGCTAATTTCTTTGGGTGCACAAGCTTCTATGGGGTCAGCTGGCTCCCAAAGCATGCTTTGGAGCATGGAACTTGTGGGGTTGCTCTCCTCAATCCATAGATGTGCCCCCATGGATGTGCAGGTCTCCTGAGCTGAGCTCAGGGCTTTGGGCCACTTCTGACAGCCTGCTAGCAAGATGGAAAGGAGGGAGATACAACACAGAAGGGCTTTGCCTTCCCCCCCAACCTCCCACCCCACTGATTTCCTCTCTGCCTGGCTGTAGGGTTGAACATCATGGAGTTGCCATCTCTTGGATTGTTTCTTTCTGTCTTTCTCCAGATCTGATCCTCAGCATGAGCACTGAGCTAGTTCCTGCTGCATTTGATGGAAAAAAATTCAACAGAGGGCACAGCAGGTTGCCCTTGAGGCCAGCAGGAAACCTTGATGCTCCCTGGGAGCACAGCCTTGGTCTGCTGCCTGCACACACTGTTGGAGCCCAGGGACACAGGAGAGAGGGGCTGAGGCAAAGAAGACATTAGCACACAAGTGACATATCTCAATATAATTTCTAAAACTCTATTAATTGAACAGATAAAATACCTCTGATCTATTTTTTTTCTCATAATTTTGTTACAAAATATTAGCCGCTTGGACTCTTTGCTAGGTGTGACCACACCACTTTTTTTCCCAAAGGAAGCTTTTCTCAGTGATATTTACAGCAAGAAACAGGTACAGACAGACAGGTGCTTTCAAAAGCCTACACACAGGTAACACTTCTGCTGTTTGGGGGTTTTTTGTTTTTGCTTTTTTTTTTTTTTTTTTTAAAAGACACATTCAGATGGGGTTGTGACTAGTGTTGAAGAGCTGGGTGACTTCCAAGCTGCTGTCCCAGGCGTGACTGTGAAAGAGCGGGCAGGACAAGGACAGCTCTAGCTCACAAAACACTGCTGGCAGTCCCTGGAGCCTCCACTAGCACAGGGAGGCAGCTGGTGGAGTGGGAGATGAAGGAGCTTGCTCAGCAACTTGCATTTCAAAGCAGAGACTCTGCCAAGCAGCAGCTTCTTTGATTTTTTAGGGCTCAGATTTGTTTCGGAGACCTCAGAAACACGTGTAGATAGTTGCAGGTGGAGCCCTCTGAAAAACATAGAGCAGAACTCAAAACTCCTACAGCTCAGAGGCCCTCAAATACTTCCAAATCTGGTGGTACCTTTTTGGGAAGAAATTAGTGTTGATGAAATTCTGGTTGTTGACCATAGCCGCATCTTTCATCTCCAGGGAAGAGAGAAAACCTGAATCATGAGATGCTCTGGAGATCTTGCAAAAAGCAGTAGGTGTTGCTACCACAGTGGCCCAATTTATGGCATGTAAAGTCCTACAGCAGCAGGCACTGCATGGAACTCAAATTATTTGCACTAAGCTTGATTCTCCTGTTGCATTTTCCCATTCCTTTGCTACTGGTGTGAGCATAATAATTTCACTAGGTCAGCAAGACAGACCCGGAACAGAGCCTGGAGGCTTCTATACTGCAGCTCTGTAGACTTCAGTAATACCTTGTTCTTTCCCACCATCCAGCAATGCCACCTTCTTTTTTTGGCCACTGAGCCTGTGACACTCACTGCAGAACTCTGTTTATTGGCTTCCTCTTTTCTCTTTCTCCCTTCTGGTTTTTTAATATAAAAGGATATGAATTTGGCATCAACAATCCCCTGGTACATTTGGGTGGATCTAACTTCTGCAGCAGCTTCCTGCCTGATCTCTCCACCCAAACAACTGTTCTTGACCAGAACCACTGCTGTCAAGAGCTGGTGATTTTTTGGTCTGGTCCCCCTGGTAGGTATTAAGTTGTCACCAACAGGCTCTTTCTAGACTGCACCCTGTCAAGGACCAATCTGTATGCCAGGATGTCTATTAACTGTACTACAGCTACACTGAGTCTCTATGTCTTGCTTGTGTTTTTGGGAGGGCTGTGGGAGCAGACAACACACTAGATCAGATGATGTGTGGACATGCTTTAAAGTGCTTGTCATCCTTCAAGACCAACCTTTAAAAGAAGAAAGGAAAAGCTTGATATTTTGAAGTGAAGTCTGAAGGACTCAGCTACATGGTAGAAATTAGAGCAACCTGTTCCATGACAATCTGAAATACAGTGATTTGGTGTCTCTCCAGCTAAACCTGACAAAAGATGCTGTAGCGAGCAGGCTAGAAGACAGCAAGGGTTATCTACATTTGCTTCTCTGTCCAAAGCTCATGGCCAGCAGTATCCTTTGCAAGGTCAGGGAAATGGAGCCAACTTGCCCTGAGAGAGTGTTTTGCCTCTGGTACCTTGGCACTTCAGTTAATTCACTTCTATCCTTCATCCAGCAGGAAGAAGGGAAGCTTCCTTATTTCTTCTTTACATTCTTGTAGCTTTTCCAATCAATTATTAAAGCAGCAAACCTCTCTTGGAGGAACTTCATAGACATTGTTATAAATATTTTATCTAAAAAATTAATTCACCAAGTACCTTAAGGTTTTTTTGTTGTTGTCACTTTGTGTTAAATGTCAAGTAAGATCTAATTTATTTATTTTAACACGGAGAGAGAGATCTTTAGTGTCTCACTGCACTCTGGAAAAAAACAAACAAATAAACAAGCAAATACTACCATTCCTCTCAGACAGTGAACTAACTGCTGAGAAGGGCAGGCAGTGTCATTGCCTCCTGGATACCACTGCTTTGAGTGACAAATAAAATGGCAGCCACATGCTACATTGACCAGACAGTGGCAGATGCCTCATGTATGCTTTCCCAGGAAGATATAGACAGGTTAGATGAGATCATGGCTGCCATGAGGTGGTGAGGTGTTACCTTGGAGCAGGTCAGACCAGCTATGCCTCCCAGTTGTCTGGAGGGTAAAGAGCTGAGCCCTGGCTGGGCATGAGGTCCCTGAGCTCAGCTTTGAGATATGGAACATCTTCACTGCCCTGCAGGAGCAGCTAGAAGTTTCTCTGGTCTGGAGGGAGACTGGTGAAGTAATCAGGATTTTCTTACAATCTTTTCTGTCTTCTGCTTCCATCACCCTATCTGAGGCTGTCCCTATCAGCTCATGGCCAGTACATCTGCTACTGCCTGTAAAAGTGGCAGCCTAGTGCCCTGCTCCAGGCAGCAAAGAAAACAGCTTAGACCGACCAGTTAGCATGTTGGGGTACATGGCTCAGGCTCAGAAATAAGGGGACCTGGAAGTGAGCATGCTCTTGCCCTGGAGGGCTGCACCCCGGCCCCTCTCTGCTTCCCTGCTTATGCTCAGGTCAAATATCTGAACTCTTGCACCTGAACAGTTCAGCAGAGCCAGTAGACATCCACAGAACACTGATGGGAGCAGGTCCTGATGCACTGTGGTTTTACCCAGAGATAGACAATACTGGCTCAGTTCTGCTTCTATCTTCACTCTCCCCATTTCCCTGACACTTTGCACACCCTGCCAACATATCCTGCTACTCCTCACCCAGAGGCTGTATCACCAGAAGCCAGTGCTCAAGTCTCAACCTCACAAAGGAAGGAAGAGCATTTCTTTCCTTCTTAAAATAAAATAAAAATAAAGTCCCTAAAAGACATTCTGTCCTATTTTAAAATCCTAAAGTTGATCTTCTTAAGCCTTGAAGGGAGACTGAGTGAGTGAGCAAGTCCAAAGCCTTTAAGCTAATTAATACCTTCCCTCCCTACTGCTCTGAGATCTTTTTTTTTTGCTAAAAATACATCCATAGCCCATTTTAATGCCATCTTCCTGCACATCAGTGTCCCAAATAAAGCAGAGAAGCTGAGCTGTCATCTCTATCTCAGTATCTTCCCCACCCCTCACTTTGAAGTTGGGATAGGGAGGGGGAAAGAGAGGAGAAGAGGCTTTGGAGTCTGCTATCTGGGCAGCTGTCCTGTAGGAAGGGCTGATGGAGGTGAGAGTATAGCCAGGCAAAAGATACAGATGGGAATCTCACATGGGTGGTCTCCATAAAGGCCCTCTCCTCTAACAGAAGGAAGAGACCTAATGAAGAGAACACTCACCCCAGAAGGCGAACATAACACCTGGATTTGCTTTCAGAATATTAAAAAAAGCAGGTGAGCAGGAAACACAAAACCAGCCAGAAGGAGGAAAGCTGAGGTGGGTCTGTTTTGTGCTAGACAAGACAATCTTCAAGTGTGTGTGTGTGTTGAAGTGGGAGGGCACCTCTCAGTGCCACCTCTTTGGAAATAGTGCTCATCCATTCCAGAAAGATCCTTGAGCTTAATCCCTCCTTTCTGCTCCCTCACAACTGCTTGGTGTTTCCTTTAGTAAGCATGCGCTGTACATACGCTACCATACATGTGTATTTACATGTGATGAGGTCTGGTGTGTCCCAGCAGAAGTCTCTGGTACAATGCTCCAGAATAACAACAGAAAGAGTTTTGGTGTTCAGAGTGAAGCCATCTTTACGTCGCACTACAGCTCAGGATGGTCTCTTCTCCTTTCAAGCTCTCTTGTGTGCTCCCTCACTTGGAACCCCCTGCTGCAAGAAGATAATATCTGAAGAGCGATGAGGAGAAAGCATGACAAGTGGTACAAGTTCTCAGCTCCAGCTCAGCAGGCAGCAGCTGTGGTGAAAGGGGTGAACTCCACCTCCATGAGTGCACCAAGGTCAGTCCATGACGTGGATGAGTCCATTTTTCTCCAAGGCTGGTGAAGGTTTTGGGGTGGGTACAAACCTATGGCTGGGTAAACGCAAGGCAAGGAAGGAGGATGAGGAGTAGCAAATGGAAGACACAGTGCCTAGAAAGCAACAGGTCATCAAGCCTCTCAGGAACAGGGCAGCAAAGTGCTACATGGGGGCAGCACGATCACGAGCAGGGTGTGAGGATGTGTGAGCATGTAGGTTGGCAGTTTCTATAGATGGCTCCTCACAATTAGCATCATCTTTAGGGCAGATGGGGAAGAGTTAGGTTGGTCAGCTTTTTTTTTTTTTTTTTGTAAATTTTTTTTCTTCTTTTACTAAAAAATAAATCACAAACTAGATCTCTGTAGGCAGAAGGGGTCCCCCGGGGAGGCTGTGGGGAAGGGAAGCAGGGAAGTCTGTGCTGTTTTGGTGCTGGTGGTGTGGCTACACGAGGCTGCGTGAGCCACTGGAGTACCTGCGCCTCTGAAGCAGGGAGCTAGGAGGGCAATACTGGTGGGGATGGTTGTAGGGAGGTGGTGGAGGAGGGAGGGGTGGCTGATGGACCAGCTTCATTGGGGTCCCAGGGAACCCACCGCCCACACCACGCCATGGGGTGGAGGTGCAGGAATCGGAGGTGACGTAGCGTGTCAGAGTCTGGTTGAGGGCCGGCTCCATCCGAGCCAGGCACGGCTTGTCCAAGACAATGACTTTGACAATCTGCTGGCACTGTACAAGTGTCCCCGCCGAGGCGGGGTGTGAGGGCACCAGTGCTGTCTCCAGCCTCTCCCGTGGCATGTTAAGATGGGTGCTGGGCTGCATTCCACTCTCGGGCCCCAGGGCGGAGTTGTGCTGGTACGTTTGAAGCCTGTTGTGAATTGACACCTAGTTTAGAAACAGCCAAAGAAGCATTAAATGTTACAAGACTTTTCCCATCTGCTGCTACTGGCTGCCCCCCCTCAGCCACTCAGATTCACATGCATTAAACCCTCCGCCCCCTCAAAAAAAAACACAGAAGAGGCAAAACCCTGGCTAAACAGCCCCCTCCAATAGCCCCACCATCTCCATATAGGTCTAAGTACCCCCTCTCCATCACATCAAAGGCAGCAGGGCTGGTGTTCCCAAATGCAGTACAACTGAAGGGCACAGGGAACACAAACCAGCTCTAGGAGTGGAGGTGACCATGAATTCTCATGGTAACAAATAGACCTTGGAGGCCAGCCCTTTGTCCCCACCAGTAAAAAGGGAAAGTGAGCCAAAAGAGCAAAGTTGCAGATAATTGAGGTTGTACATTTCAGCAAAATGACAGCAGCTGAATCTGAGATAGAGAGAGAGCAGAGAGACTCAAGCCTTTCCCAGCTCCCTGCCTCTCTGAGTGGGAAGGCACACCACATGACTGGATAATCTGTTCATAAAGGGAAAAAGCAGAAATCTGACATACTCTAGCAAAAGGCAGCTCCCTCTGATCCATTTGATGGTTTGTCAGTGAAAGGAAATGAATCTCAAAAAAAAAAAAAAGAAAAAAAAAGCCCATCCAGCTCATACAATGAAAAAAAAAAAGAAATTCATGATGAAATGACAGCAGATTAGATAATCTCAAAGAAATGGAAATGCTCCTCTTCTGGCAGAGTATTACTCAGGCAGCTGAAAGGGGGAAGGGAAGCAGGAGGTCATCAGGGTCCCCACAGAGAGATGCTGATAATGGAGGCAAATCAGGGAGCTCACTTAAAGGAGACATTTTAAAAGGAGGAGCTGGTCTGGACTGGAGGTCCTTAAGGGGGAAAGCGCAGCAGGAAAATGATGCTTCCCAAATGGTGGATGAAGTGATAGTTCCTCCTGGCAAGGATATGGGCTGACGGAGACCCCAAACCAGAGCAAAGTTGCTGGTCCAAAACAATGTCAGTCAAGTTGACATGGCACTTCCAGCTAGGCAGGGGTACAGATAGGCAGATAGGACAATGGAGCTGTGCCCTGATGGTCTGGCACATTGGGAAGCAGTGCCAGCAACTGGGAAGGAGAAGCTGTGGGGTAGCCAAGCTTCTCACCATGTTGGAACAAGGATGAGTTGTTTGTCCCTATTCAAGCATGGAGGTTGCTCTGACTCACTGCACAGCAGGACTGTTAATATTTACACATGGAAGCCATTCTCCACAAGGAAACACTCCTCCCAAAAAGAGTAGGAAATTGTCTGGGAGAGGCACCTTCCCAAGGAAGGGAGTGCCTACAGGGAAATGGGGTGCTCTTCATAGAAAAGAAGCAGCACCACTCACTTCCCACAGAGAAGCTGAAGTTTTCAGGTAAGTATACTTATGGGAAGAGGGGAAAGAGCTATCCTGGAAAAGGGTAAATTCAGGACAATGGAGATATTTCAGACAGGGAGTAGGAAGTAGCACATAAGATTTTCAGTGTGAAGATTGCATTTTCCTGTCTCCTCACGGGCAGTGGGAGTATGGGTGTCTGTGAAGAAACAGGCAACCCACTGGATACTAGACATCCCTGCAAAGATAGATGTACATAGGACAGCCAAGCTCCCTGTCTAGGAAGGTGAAGCTCAGAGGAAAGTTCCTGGCCATGCTTAATCCCCTTCGAGGGGGATGGAGAAACAGAGTTGCAGAGATTGTGCAGGAAAGCTGGGCTGTAGGGAATTTGCATGTGATGCTGCATGGAGTTAGCATGTCAGAGAAATCTTTAGTGGGGTTCTCAGTCTCCCCATAAGCAGTGGGGTGGGTTAGTCCACAGCGTTTGGGAGCTTTGTCCATGAGGGATGTTACAGTTATAAAAACGGATTGAAAATGCTTTGAAGTTTAGTTTGGATTTGAAAGTTGTATTACCCGTCCTAGCAGTAACTTTTAATTGTATCTCTGGAAATTGGTAAAATTGTCAGTCTGGCTGGGGAGGCATTGATTAAAACCTGAGAAAAGAAACAACAGAGAATGTGAGAAGAGCTGAAGTGAGAGAGAATTACTTACCTCAGCTGCTCTGCACTCTACTTACCTCCACTGTGCTGTCCGAGACCTTCTCCCCCAAATCCTTCTTGCCTTTGAAACAAAACAAAAGATCTCACTCATGAGGTCTGTGCCTCTAGCCAAGAGCATACTGTGAACTGGAAAGCTAAAGGGAGATGTGTAGGGCCACACAAGACTCTTGACTGCAAGAACAAATACAGATCTTCTTGCAACTTGATAACTGTTTAGTAGGATAGCAGGAGCCCCCCTTTGGAGTCCTGTCCTTAGGTTCTGATCTCAGTGCCATTCTTGTGAGTTGGCAGCCACTCATCTCTTGATTTTTGCTGGTATATAAGCCAAGGCATGAATGGACACAAAAAACTTTGATACCAAGAGGCTGGTGCAAAGCATCCGTGGAAAGACTGAAGGAAGTTAATAGCACAGTTACTGTGTTGCATCAGCCCAGAGAAGGTGGACTGGGTTCTCCAGCAGTTATCTGTGCTCCATCAGTAACCTTTCTTTGCCAGGTATTATGGCCACAGGTTGGGTAATGAGACTTTAGTGGCTTTTCTAGAGTGTTGAAGAATGCATACGTTCTCTTATTTCCACTATTTGCCTAAGGGTAAGGAATACAAACCTGAACATCTAATTTTCCACCTCACAGGACTCAATGAGAACACATTTGCAAAGGCAGCTCTGCTTGACCAAGAGAAGTTGGGTGTACTCTCACCTGTTGGAGAGCCTTGCTTTGACTGAAGTTCCATCTGGGCTCCATTGGTCCTTAATGAGAGAGTCTTTGCCCCTTGTTGTTTCTCCAGCTCCCCTACAAGACAGATACATGGAAGAGACTAAGGAGGGGGATGATGAGGATACCAGCATATTGAAGGAAGGAGAATTAATGCAAGGAAGTGAATAGAGAATGCTAAAAAGGGAGTGAGACAGGAACCAGCAAGGAAAACAAAAAAGAAACCCAAAGAGGATTGTACATGTGGAGGAACTTTCACGTCTCCACAGAACCATCTATTTCTGATCTGCATTTGTACAGAATAGATTAGTGCTTCACAGAAGGGGATCACTGTTGCTCAGTGCCTTTGACAGATCAGTTCACATGTAGAACGGCGATCAAAGGCTATGTGGACACTTAATCTGTGTAAGACAGGTCACAGAGGATGACAATGCAGATTGCTTGTCCCCCAGACATTCATGGAATTGAGAACTCTGTTAGGACCTGTCTTGTGCTTCCCAGATACCCGCAGACCATATTTGCATAGTGAAAGGAATATGGGGTGGAAAAGAATATTCTAGGTCTGATAGTTCATCTTCATTGGTCCAGGCTACTGTGTCATACACCTTTTCATAAGCATCCTAAGTACTTAAGCTCATCCATTTCTCCTGCTGGTAGGTAGGCACAGAGCCTGACTGCTTTTTTACCCTACTGATGAAGACAGGAACAACTCTATGCAGACGTGTGCTACTCATGCTCTTCCCCCCTGTTCATGAAGAAACATTTCCTTTGGTCTTTTTCCCTCATTGACACACACAGTGTGATGGCTTTGGAATGTGGGTTGTATCTCAGTCTCTTACACTCAATTCGTATCTGCTCCAGCTCTGTCACTTCTGCTATTGACTCTTTCAGATCTTCCACAAACTTCTGCATTTCCTCAGCACCCAGAGCACAGAAGTGTAGTACCTGTTTCTTCTCTGAGCCTGAAACTGGAGTCACCAGCGTGATGCCATGGGGGTAATCTGTAAAGAAGATGTGCCAACAAAATAAAAGAGGTGTTAAGCATTCTTGCTGGAGTAGTTGCCTGCTTTGGTACCATGCAGGACAGAGGATTTTCAATGTGAGCCCAAAGGAATGTCAGGCCTAGAGTCTGTCATGGTGCAAACTGTGGAAACTTGCAGCATTGTCACTCTGCAAGAGAACAGAATGGCCAAGCTGAAGGAGAAAGGCAAGCTCAGACAGCACCACAGTGCTGCCAAAATCGGAAAACACTAACTCTTAGATAAATTTTGCACAATGTTGCCTCTGGGAACCTGAGTACAGAGGTAGAAATGTAAAGCCCTTCTGAATTTGTGGAGGAGTAAAGAGTAAACATAAGAAGCCAACAACACTTCTGCTCCTGTGGGAGATGCAGCAGGAGAGGTTGGTTCCTCAAATCAAAACCAGAACAGTCATTAACACCCACTATGGCAGGACTTCCCTCTAGTCTCTAATTCCATCAGCAGAGAACAAGGCAGGGGTGTTAGCACAGCACAGGTGGGGAAAGATTTAGTTTGTAGATCTCTACTTAGTATTCCCAAACAGACAGCAATTTAAGTTAAGGACATGTGCAGAGACTGAAAATACCATAACAAAAGGATTTTTAAAAGGACTGCATTTGAACGATCAGGTTGGGTGTAGGGAGGTGGTGGGCTGAAGACTCAGACAAGAGAAGCAGGAGAATGAGAGTATGGAGAGAACTTGCAATACTTGTGACTGGACTTTCTCTACCTTTTTTCTCCTCCCCTCACACCTTTCTCTACATTTAATTTCCCTTTTCCCCTGTCCTTCATCTGCCTGCATTCCCCACTCTCTTCCTTTATCAGTCTTTACCAAACAAGTCAACGAACCAAAGGCCCCTTTTCCCACTCTGTCTGCCTCATCTGTTCAGATCACAAGCTCTTTAGGACGTCTGCTTTTCTGTCTCTGCAGGGAACACACAACAGGATGCCTTTGCCAGAAGATATTTAGGCACTCCCAGGACCATCACAATACCCTGACTCCAGCTCTGATGGTGTCTCTCGGGGATGCTCTGTTATGAATGACTTTTTTAAAGTACAGAAGTACAGGGATGTGAAAGTCTTTGCGTGCTGCAGAGAGTAAGGTGTTGAGAGAATGACTCATGCTGACAATATGGTAGAGCAAGGATGTAATAAACTTTACAGTACTGTTACAATCTTCCTTCTTTGCAGCAGCATGTTCTGCAGATGCACAAAAACCCCAGTGGGCATCAGCCATGCTTGCCTGGGACTTCTGTGTAGCCCCTCTGCCTGTGCCAGCAGGAGGCTTGCCTGGTTTTGGATCTCCTCCACCATGCAACCAGCCTTAATCATGACACATCATGGCTCTATTCCCAGACCATCAAGGTCAGGCTGACTAGGGTTGGCCTCTCGCCATACTTTGGTGGGTGCTGTTCCAAAGGCCCTGCTTCTGTCTTGGGAAGCTTTCAGCACAGCACAGCATAGCATGGCACAGTGCAGGAGGTTACAGCAGCACTTGAGCCTTTACCAATGTCAAAGGTACGAGTTGTGAGTTCTGACATGAGGGGAGAAGGGCTAAAGCTGGCAGCAGCAGTTTTGTCAAGAAGGCTTCCACCTACTGTTGGTTCCTGAGACTTTAGTGAGGTACATCTGGGGATTGATTCCCTCATTAGTCTCTACTAGCACTCTTCCTGCCACCATCCTGGTGCAGATTCTTCACTGAGCTTAAGTTCAGCTCTCCTGCATTAGGCTCAGACCTAATAAGAGGTATCAGCAGCCTCTTACCTGCATAGTGATGTCCTCAGCAACAAACCTTAGTTTTCTCCCCTCCGCTATCGATCCTAATGGAATCTCTTTTCTGATGCAAACTCACGCTGGGCACAGCCCCCTCCCTCCTTCTCCTTTTCCCTAAATAACTGCTCCAGGCAACCAAGGAGCAATAGACTTACATTCATTCTCAAAGAGATGGAACTGCATCCCTAGCAGTCCGACAGACTTGCAAAATGTGTACGTCGAGGAGCTTTTCTTCTTGGGGCAAAGCTTGAGGATCTGTTGGAGGGAGAGATGCATCATTGGGCAGGGCACTGGGGAACCGTGAGGCAAGAAAGAATGCAAATTGCTCAAAGGGAGAAAGCTTTTTGCTAATTGTACATGGGAGTAACACTTAGTGACTGACAGGCATTTTGCCCAGAAAGCTGCCTGGCATGCTGCACTTGTAAAAACACTTCTGAAATTCTCTATGCATAGCCCTGGGGCCCACTCAGCTCCCTGTCTCCCAGAGGCACTGGCTTTTTGATACCCACACTTCTGTCTTTGCAAGGGTAATTCTCTTCTCTGAGAGTCAGATTAAAAGGCAAAGGGAAACCCGATAGAAATACTTTGGAGCTTGGAACAAGAGCATATGCAAATGATGCTCTGCCCTCCCTCTCTCTGCTCCACTTCTTACGGATCTGATTTATCCCACTTAGTAGAGGGAGAGCAAAGAGCAGAACCTCCCCCCAGGTTCACAACTGTGCAAATGGGTGCAAGGAAATGGGTGGCTCTCTTGTCCTCTGCTCCTACAAAAGGGTTTTGTTTTATCAACATCCACGGTTTGATTATGCCCTTAAATTCAGTAGAATTTCCATTTTGTTCAGCTTCCTCCTAATCTCAGTGTATCTCTGCACTCCCTTGTACCTATCTGAACTCAGTTATGAGGTTGATGGGGCAGCACACTTTTAAAAGTACTATACACATTTGGGGCTCCAGCAAGTAGTATCTCCTCTCCTGCAGCCTTTGCAATGTTAAAGGCAGTGGTTGTAAAGTTGTAAAGTGTCTGTCAGGAAAGATTTAAAGTGCATGGGAGGGCTCTGTCTGCTATAGTACTAACAGAAAAAGAAATGAACCTCCCTTTCATGAAATAAACCTCCCTGCTGGCAAAGGCATGAGAGAGAGAAATGACATTGCTTGGATGGCTGTCGGATGTGACAGTTTGCTTTTTCAAGGGTTAGAGGAGTTTTAGCTTTAGTAGTTTTTTTTAACAGTGAAGGATACAGAGGTATATTTTACAATAATGATGGACCGAGGGGAAATTGATGTTGTGAACTGGTTTCAGAATTCTTCATTGAAACCAGGGCAAGTTTTATGACTGCAGTGCCAGAGTGTACTCACCACCAGCAGGTCATTGAAGAGAAAAACTTCCCTCTGGTGAGCTGCCTGCTTCTGCACTTTGTTCACATCAGTCACTTCATACAATCGGCTGCAGCAGACCAGTCGGCGATGGGGCACAGACAGAACCTGCAGAAAACCCACAAGAGAATGAAGAGGCTGAGGGAAGTGCAACTTCCACCTTAATCCTGCCCGGTAAAGGTAGCATGACCCAATTCTGCCTACTATGCCCACTCCAGTAATCTCCTTATCACTACTCATCGCCATCACTTTTCCTGCTGGTAGAACAGCAGAGAGAGATATGTCTCTGTTCTATGGATAACTCAGAGCAGTGGGACAGATTACAACACTCTTGTTCACATGTCCTGTCTTCATATACATCTGGCTTCCAGTCTCTGAGTAACTGCTCATCCTCTCTCGCCCCACTGGACATCTGCAGGCCTTCTGGACTTTGAGACATTATTCTGCTCATTTTGAGTAAACAACATGTTTGATTTTGCGTTACAGATCAGTTACTGCTAAAGAAGCTGTCTGTGCATTTTGGGGTCTCTTAACCCCAGGAATCCTCAGGGAGCTCATTAGAGGCAGATGGGTGGAACTGTTTTCTATCACTTCTTGCACTCTCACGAGGCCTGAAAGTTTGAAACACTGCAGAGCTATCACTGGAGCATTGGCAAGCAAGAGCTGCATTGGCAGCCAGAACCTGCAATGAGATCCTTGGGCAAACAATTACTGCACTAGACACTGTAATCCCTGGCCAAGGAGATCCTCTAAAATTAGGAAAAAGTGAGGCAGCAATGAAGAAAGTGGTTGGAGAAAAGAGTGTAAAATCATCAATACAAGTAAGGAAAGTATTACAGAAAAGGAGCAGGGGCATAGAGGAATGAGGCAGAAAAAGGGACAGTGAGGGAAGAAGGGGTGAGTGGGTGTCAGTGAGCTTACTGTTTTCATCCCGACTATAGACTTCTCCACTTTGGTCACATAAGTTACGTGGTCCTCATTGGATTTTAGCTCCTTCTGCTGAATCCTCTCATAGATCCCCACCACCAAGTCCCGTGGAATGTCAGCACCATCGTCCACCCCTGACAAACACAGAAAATGTTGGTCAGGTTTTGCAGGGAGAAAAAGAACGGGAAGAAGCAGTGGTCCCTAACAGGAAACTATTAAATTATCCTTATAAGCCAGAGACTGACCTGTTTGAGAGGGGAAAGGGACCTGGGGGTCCTGGTGGACGGCCAGATGACCATGAGCCAGCAATGTGCTCCTGTGGCCAAGAAAACCAATGGCATCATGGGGTGTATTAGAAGGGGTGTAGTCAGTAGGCGGAGAGAAGTTCTCATCCCCCTTTACTCTGTCCTGGCGAGAACACATCTGCAATACTTTGTCCAGTTCTGGAGCCCTCAGTTGAAGAAGGACAGGGAACTGCTTGAAAGGGTACAGGGCAGGGTCATGAAGATGAAGGGATTGGAGCATCTCCCTTACAAGGAACAGCTGAGGGATCTGAGTCTCTTTAGCTTGGAGGAGAGGTGATCTCATTAATGTCTATAAATATGTAAAGGGTGAGTGTCAGGAGGATGGAGCCAGGCCTCCAATGATAGGACTCGGGCCAATGGGTGCAAGCTGGAACACCAGAGGTTCCACAGGAATCCGGGAAAGAACTTTTTCACAGTAAGGGTGACAGAACACTGGCAGAGGTTGCCCAGAGAGATTGTGGAGTCTCCTTCTCTGGAGGCATTCAAAACTTCTCTGGATGCCTTTCTGTGTGACCTGGTCTAGGTGCTCCTGCTCTGGCAGGGGGATTGTACTAGATGATCTCTTGAGGTCCCTTCCAATCCCTGATATTCTGTGATTCTGTGATACTGTCTCCGCACTGTGCAGTGCTGGGAAGGCTGAAAGGAAAGAGCACTACTTCACTTTAAGCTCTCTTACTTCTTGTTCAAACACATCTAATGCACCACAGGAGGGAGACTGACATCTCTAAGGCCAATGCAGAAGATTTCATTATTTCATTGCTCTGCATGGTGGCTCCTTTCCATATGTTCCCTAAGGTTTTATAGCCACAATTTCACATTCATATATCTTGGGCCACTCAACAGCAACCTCTGCATTGATTTCATATCATAAGAAGTGCTAGATGTAGAGGAGATCTATGATTGGATTCAGCTGCTTCTCCTGCCAATGCAAGCATCAGCTCTCCTGTTTGCTTGGTGGCCTCCACCATTTTCCTTCTGTGATGTCTCCCAGGACTAATACTTCCCTGCTATTCTGTGATATTTCTGTCTTGGCCCTGTCCCTTTCCTCTTTCACATCACCTTAGATAACTCTTTAAATTTTGCTGGCTGACCCTTGCAGAAAAGTTTTCTTTCACTGTTCCTTGAACAAAATACCACAAATTAAACTGCCAGTCTTTTCTCTAAAGTCTTACAGTCATTTTATATTGATTTTCTTTGCTTTCTCTCCAGCTCCCTGGTCTGGGATGCAGTACCTTGAGAGATGCAGGTGAAGAACTGCTGGGAAATGGAGAGGCATTGTCATTTCCTGGCAAATACAGCCTGAATAATCTATTTTCAAACATGGGCTGGTGAAGCTACTGACCTGCTACTGGTCTGCAGGCAAGTCTGTAATGAACTGCCTCCCCTTACCTGCAATAAGGTGACATTCACTCACTCTAGTGAGTTGTGGTGCATTATATACTAGAGGTGAGCGATGCTCACATTGTCTGAATTCATTGTGATGTGATGTGGCAGATTTTCAAGTAACTCCAAGTGTAAGTTAACAAAAAACCCCCTTCTGAGTTACAGCTACCAGCTGCAATACCAAAGGGAGTGATGGCAGATATCAACCCCATTGAGTATCTCAGGAAATAACTTGAGAGTGGGCCTCAGCATCACATTTTACCAGTCTGAAGAGGATGACAAATTGGGGAAGGTGTGGGAGGCTGAGATGACGCTTTCTCAACAGCAGCCACGACAAAGAAACTAATCAAAGGAACCCAAAGAAGTTCAGCATCTAGACAGGGATTTATACTGGAAAAACTTTGAGGGAGCTTCATCTGAATTGCAGATGTGCAATAAGAGACTCTTGGAAGATGTCAGACCTAGGATGACCTAGGAGCAAACATGGCTAGAAAATTAGACAAGAATTTGTCTAGACATGATGTCAAAAAGGCCAAAAAATATGAAGCTGCATTAGCAGATCTGAAAAAAAAAGGAGGAGGCAGTAGCTCTATCAGTGAGCTTCTTGTGACCACATCTGAAAATGTGCTTTTAGCAACCTATTACCAAGATGGGAAGGAATGACCTTGAAAAACAGAACAAAATTGATTCGGGGAACTGACGTGTAAGAAATTGTGAAGAGGTAATGTATGCATGAACTCTGTCAGGCCTACAGTTACTATAAGTAATTGCAAGCAATTAAGACAGGAAAGATTTAGCCTGAATAGAGAAAAATATGTTCATACATTCACAGCAGCAAGGAGGGGGAGGGCTTTTTTAGCACAATCCAGTAGGGTCTAAGAGGGATGGAGATGAACAATAGGAAAATGTAATACAATTGTCTGCTTCCAAGCAGTGAGATCTATTAAAAGATGAAACCCTGTCTCAGGGAAAATGGTTGGTTTCTGAGAAGGCTGGGCGGATTTCTGCAGGAGAAAAAGCTTAGATTTTCTCCCTCCCCAGCATTTTAAAAGACGTTTCAAAGGCCCCTCGATGTCTATCTCACAGGGAGCAACAGAAGCCCTGGAGAAAGGCAGCTCCACTAGATTCTTGCTGCCTTCATCTAGGTAGAATTTAGAGCAGCAAGAGAGTGACACAAAAAACAAAGCAAGACACTCACCTCTCAGATTTCGAATGAAGTCCTCCAGCATCATCTTCCTGTCAGGCTTGATGTTGGGACTGTACATGTCTGTATTGAGGAGGATGATTGCAAAGGCCAAGATGAAGATGGTGTCCGGGTTGTGAAACTGCTGGACCACATCTGGATTACACATGCAGTATCTCTGGCTGCAGCAGGAGGGATGTACACACTTAACATGGAATATGGAAGTCCTCTGCTCCAGAGTGGCAAAAGCTTAACCACAAATTGATCAAATTCCTCCTTTCACACTACCTCTCATGCAAATGGAAAGGACCTCACTGTTCTCTGAAGGCAGAGGTACCTACCAATGGTTGAAGTAGGCAACTGAAACTTCAACTTTCTTGGTCTAGGTCTTAAGGAACCTGTTCCCTTGGTCTTAAGGAACCGAAAGAGTAAGTGAGGCTAGAGAGGACTACTCAAGCTGGAGTCACTATGAAAAGGTAATATAGGAGGTGTCTACTCCAGTCTGCCTTGCTAAGGGGAAAGCACTCTTCTGGGTACACCAAGGGAGCAACCCAGCAGATCTGCAAGCCCCAGTGTTGCTCTTCCTGTGAGTCACCAATGAACAATGAGTCCCTTGCTGGCAGACATGTCAGCACTTGCCTCACTCTGGCCCTTTGTGTCCTTTATTGAATATCTAACAAGGACATGGCTCTGCTTCAGTAGTCACACTGAGGGCTCCATGCTTCAGAAGCCCTTCCATAATCACCTTCTTTGGAAGGGAGGTCTCTGGCCATTCAGCCTATGGATGCTGCATGCTTTCTGCCTTGGGTATGCTGTGTGCTTCCACCAGATTGCAGCAGTAGGACTGCAGGGCTCATTCTCTTACCTGAAAGCCTCAATTAGCCTCTCCACCTTCTGTGCCTCCCCCTGCACGCGGATGTGAGCCTGGAATTTCCTCAGAGCTTCATCTAGCTCCATTCCTGAGAAGTCCATCTCGTCCACCACACAGCTGTGAAAGGGGAATACAACCTTCATCAGAACCTACTCCCAAGGAGGACTCTAGGCAGGCTCCTTTGCTGCCAAGGCTTAGTCTCCAAGAAAAATACCATGGGAGAGGCGCTGAGATAATACTACAGTTGCCCAGACCATACTTGAAATGGGCAGTTACTTCAGACAAGTGATTCCTGCATTCTATAGGAGGCACATGTCTGTGTACATACACCATTTTATATCTATATCAATCATACCATATACATACACAAAGAAAGTATATATCTCTATGTAGATAGATATTAATCTGTATCTATATAGATACAGATACCTAGACATCTATATTGGCATGGATATTTAGACACCTATGTCAACATCAATGTCAAGACAGATACAGATCCATCTCTTTCTCCCTTTTGTACCATTTGGCAATCATTCACACATTGTCCACTCCTCCCTCCCTCTCAACACACATTCACTACCTACTTATCTATCCTTCTCTTATCTCTATCACTGGGCTGTTCCTGCAATTGTCCTCTCCTCACCTTCCATTCTGTCCAGTACAGATCCCCATTTGCAATGAGCACCATCTTCATCATTCTTTGCTCCTACTCAGCCACTGTGGCAACGACATTTGTTATGTCCTTAATGACCAGATCCAGCTCAGAGAAAAATAGGAAATGGATGCTGTTGTATAGAAACTACACTGCAACATCAGCTGGTTTGTAACACCAGGGCTGGGTAACATACTGCCCTTCCAGTCAAACAATAGATTCCTCAACAATTCATTCTGTCCCAATCAATATCCATTTTACATATTTCTACCAATTCCACTTGATTTTTCCATTTCCCCCATATTCACAGAATCACAATGTCAGAGATTGGAAGGGACCTCAAGGGATCATCTAGTCCAATCCCCCTGCTGGAGCAGCAACACCTAGATCAGATCACACAGGAATGAGTCCAGGTGGATTTTGAATGGCTCCAGAGAAGGAGACTCCACAACCACTCTGGGCAGCCTGTTCCAGTGTTCTGTCACACTTACCATGAAAGAGTTTTTTCTTATATTTCTGTGGAACCTTCTAAGTTCCAGCTTGCACCCATTGTCCTGTGTCCTATCATTGCAGGTCACTGAGAAGAGCCTGGCTCCATTCTCCTGACACTCACCCTTTACATATTTATAAATATTAATGAGGTCACTCCTCAATCTCCTCTCCTTTAAGCTAAAGAGACCCAGGTCCCTCAGCCTTTCTTCAGAAGGGAGATGCTCCAATCCCTTCATCATCTTCATGGCCCTGTGCAGTTAGTTCCCTGTCCTGCTTCAACTGAGAACTCCAGAATTGGATGAAGTATTCCAGATGTGTTCTCACAAGGGCAGAGTAGA
>VZTY01033417.1:28320-67450 GCA_013400935.1 Turnix velox
CTGAACAATCCCAACTCCTTCAGCCTGTCTTAATAAGGCAGTTGCTCCAGCCCTTTGACCATCTCCATGGCCCTCCTCTGGACCCACTACAACAGTTCAATGTCCTTTTTATGTTGAGGACTCCAAAACTGGACACAATACTCCAGGTGGGGCCTCACCAGAGCCAAGTAGAGGGGCAAAATCACCTCTCTTGACCTGCTGGTCACACTTCTTTTGATGCAGTCCAGGATTTGGTTGGCCTTTTTGGCTGCAAATGCTCACTGGCGGCTCATGTTGAGTTTGTCATTCACTGACACCCTCATGTCTTTCTCTTACTCCATAACTACTACCTGCTTGTGGCCACCCTGCTTGGAAATTTGAGCTTGCCAGAACCAGCATTGCCTCTTCCTCTTCTGCCCAATTTGGTCACCAAAATGACTATGGCATTGGGAAAATTGTGCAGAAGCCAGGATAAGAGCTATCCTCTCTGCCACATGCTCTCCGGGAAATATTTTGTACCCTAACATTGGCTTGCTACATGTGGGAACGGGATCTATGAGACAGCCCTTGCAAAGTCCATTCTCACAACCTGTAGCAATGTTTCTAATCTAATCTGACCTAGCAAATGAGAATCAGACTGTGTCTTAGACAGTTCTAGAACACTGAAAGGTCTCTGAGCTGCCTCTTGCTCACACATAAACAGCTTAGAAGCTGTGACTAGTCCTTGAGCTATAGTGGAATGAAAATGCCAGTACAATATACTACCCTCCCATACCCCTGCATCCAGCAGCACAGACAGGAAAAATATCCTGGGTGATAATAATGGGTCAGAATTTCTCTTGTCAATGTCTTATTTCCATGCAGATCACATCATCATTGCCTAGCCAGCTCTCACAAGCAGTTCATGACAATTTGCTTGCAGAAACCAAGAACCATTGCTATTCCCAAGTCCAGAACAGACCCAGGACAAGAGTGCTACATTAAAGAGATGCAGTGGAAATGGAGAGTTATGAGCATGATGGAGTTAGGGGCCCTCCTGCAACATGGAAGAGGCAGGCAACCACAACATAGCAGCTCCTGGGCATTGCATTTGGAAGGCAGACACCAAGCTTTGCAGTACTCCTGTCCCCAGGAGGTGCTGACTACAGAGTTTGTAGTCACATATGAGACAGAAGAACATGGTCATTTGCTGGAATGATGCCAAATTTAGGACTACAAGGAAGTGGCAGCCTATTACTGTTGCAATATTTCCCTGTCTGTGCAGAGGCTAGGTTTGGACTTCAGCAGAGAATCTGTCAGGGGAAGCAGCCCACATGATGCTTGCTGGAGAAAAAGAGGCAATTACTTTTAATTGTAGCTCTCAGCATGAGGACACTGGAGAGAACATGTGTCTCATTGCTGGCCAAATCAATACCCATACACTATATTAAAAAAGGAGCTGGACCAAAGGTCGGGTACTTGCAGCAATAAGCAGCAATTTCAGCAGGAATGAAGTTTGAAATTTGGGCCTAAAATTGGCTCTTGAGCTGGCATCCTTCAGTCTTTCCCTGGAGTAGAAGTAGTGTGTGTATTTGAGTTAGAGTTCCATTTGGTTTGATTCAAGAGGAACCACTGCAAAATTCAAATGATATGGAAAACATTTCGCAGAATGGGAGAATATAATAAAGGACTTCCTGCTTAATGGAATGGCTTCTCTTACTAAGAAGCACTTAATAAAAGAAAGACAAAGCTGAGTGCTGAGTGCTGGTCATCCCTTGAAACAGAGTTCTGAGCAAGCTTGTTGTCCCCTGGCTACACAAATCACATCACCTGGCATGACAACCCTCATATTCAGACTCTGTTGCAAACTTGCCCTGCTTTCAGTATAGCAGTTCCCAGAGTAAGAGAGGTGGTGTCCCCTGTCCCTGATGTTCCCTTTTTGTCATACAAAGAGCTGTCCTTTCTCCTTTTCCCTCATCTGAAATAGATAAGGACCAAGCAGGAAATACAATGCTCATCTCAGTTCCCCAGGCCTGTCTATCTGCAAGAAAGCCTGTCACGTTGGTAAACACTCAGAGCAAGAGATCAGATACTTTTCTTCCCAGCCCTGATCCTATGACACCGGGGGCTAACAAGTTAGCAAAGGTTACCATATGGAAGGCAGAGCAACAGACAGGTGATGAGGTAGCCCAGGTGCCAGGTTCAGGATTCAGGATTCACAGGATGTTGCAGCCCAAATTTCAAGACTTGTAAAAGGAGAAAGGTGTAGGCTAAAGGGTGCATGGCTTGTGCAACCAGGAAAGGGCTATGGTGAGAGAACTGAAGGGAACAATCCAGCAAAAGGCAGCCACTGAACAGAAGCAGGGGGGAAACCTAAGATTCTTTTCAGAAAAGGGACAGCTCAGGCCATTGCAGGTTTTTTGGAGTGGGGATGCCCCTCGGTGCTCTGTGACTGCACTGATAATGATAAACCATTAGTAGCATGCTCCCTGATGCATGCCACAAATGGAATCAACTCCCCTTTTCTTATCCCTATACTGCAGTTGGACAATCTGAAAAGGTCACCCCTCCCAAAACAGAACCAGGAACAGAAACAGGAACAGAACCAGGTGCAGACAGAACAATTGTTGCTCCCCTGGGTCTCCCAGCAAGAAGCAGGTATTTTTCCTCCTCTGTCTCTCTTATTAATTCCCAGAGAGCATCAGGGGTGCTTTATCTAGATGAGGTGAGACCCCAGTCACAGTTTCCTAGCCACAGATTATCCCCTGATCACTAGTCACACCACACAATGGTGTTGACTGCAGTCCCCCTGGAAAAGGTAAAATTAAAGGGCTGCTGACATTGAGGGACAAACGCATTGATGGAAAATGCATTGAGAGGTGCCAGATAGAGAGGGGAACAGTGAAGTTCCTGCAGAGTATGGATGGAAGATCATGGGGGACAGGGATTTGCTGTTGTAGAGTTGGCTGCCAGCTCCTTCACAGTGCAGGGAAGAAGGGAAGAGGTTTCCACACTTACTCCAGGACATCCCTGTTGAACTGCTTCTTGCTGTTTCCCAGGAACTCCCCAATCATCTGGCGGCTGAGACCCTTCCGCTGGAGCAGGAAGTGTGCCACTCCAATGGGGGTGTCTGGGATGAAGCCTCGAGAGATCAGGAATTGGATCCCTTTGTCTGGGTTTCTGAAAGAGAGATGGACAGAGAGATGGTGAGTTTGCATGACCTTTTGAGGCATTATTGCCTCTGCCTGACCTTATGGCTTGCAGCAATATAATTCCTCATTATGTGCTTGGGTTCCTATGAGTTTGTTTGTGTGCTACGTACAAGACTGGTGGGGGCAGGGAAAATTGACTTGGGGGAGTCCCTCCCAGTTTCTGCTGAGGACAAACAGATGCCATGGGAGCTGTTTTGTTCCTTATAGCACCTGCTGTAACCTGGTGACCACAAATGCCATCCCACTGCTACAGAGGATCATGTTGCACAATACCAGCCACATCACAGAATCATAGAATGGTTTGGGTTGGAAGGCACCTTAAAGATCCTCTAGTTCCAACCCTTCTGCCATGCGCAGGGACACCTCCCACTAGACCAGGTTGCTCAGTGCCTCATCCATTAATCAGCAACTGTCTTCTGCCATCCCTCTGTCCCAAAGTCAGTTTCTTGTATCCTTCCTGCCCCATATTGGCTTATGTAGGGTCCCTGTGAAGAAATTATTAGATTGTGTCCCCACCAGACAGCCCAGGAAATATTGGTAGGTTCATCTGCTCCAAAGCACTAGAAATAATAGATGTAAATTGCAATAGGGAAGATTCAGGCTAGGTATAAGAAAGAAATTATTTACAGTAAGGGTAGTGAAACACTGGAAGAGGTTGCCCAGAGACGCTGTGGATGCCCCCTCTCTGGAGGTGTTTAAGGCCAAGCTGGACAAGGCACTGAGCAGCCTGATGTAGTGGGAGGAGTCCCTGCCTATTGCAGGGGGGTTGAAACTACATGATCTTTGAGGTCCCTTCCAACCCAAACTATTCTGTGATTCTAAATGCAGCCCACAGAGTGCTGTTCCCAAGTGGTGAGAGCTGGGCATGTGACTGTGCTTTAGGAGACCTGCGGCGGGCATCTTCAGTAAGGCAAAAATGTGATTGTGGAGAGATTTACAATTCACCGCTGCCATGGACTGTGGGCAAATGAAGATCAAGACAAGGGGTATAACCCAAAATCATTCTCTTTTTCATACATTTTTAGCACTCAATGTTGAGTGACACTTCCTGCCTTCTTCACCCAAGCCTGATGCTGGCTACCTGGAAGAGAAATACCGTGCTCACATTTGCTTATCTCTTCCACTCCCCCTGCTCTTTGGGATTTATCCCCTCAGGCAGACATCTCAGCATGTGGGTGGATAAGAGCACCTGGAGAATGCCTTGCCAGAGCTGGGAGAGAGCTGAGAGCAGCTCCCAGACAAAAGACTTTCCTCCCTCCCTCCCTGGCTTTGAGTGCCTCTCTGAGAGCAGACCTGATGCTGAGTGGGGGTGGCTGCCTGGCTGTGGGGCTGATTTTCTGCTTTTTTGTGTGCCAGAGTCTGTGCCCACATACACAGCTCTTGGGGGGAAGGAGTGGAATGGCAGCCTGCATCTTCCTCCACAGGAAGATTTTCCACGTTCCTTTGTTCCTCTGAGCTACCGAGAGGTGAGAGGAAAGAGGGCAGAATCTTCATGAAAGGATGCCTTACCACAGAATCATAGAATAGTTTGGGTTGGAGGGACCTTAAAGATGATCAAGTTCCAACTCCCCCTGCCATAGGCAGGGACACCTCCCACAACAACAGGCTGCTCAGTGCCTTGTCCAGCCTGGCCTTAAACACCTCCAGAGGGAGGGCATCCACAGCCTCTCTGGGCAACCTCTTCCAGTGTTTCACTACCCTCACCATAGATAATTTCTTTCTTATGTCTGGCCTGAATCTAACCCCTTCCAATTTACATCCATTATTTCTAGTCCTTCCATCACATATCTTATTAAAAAGTCCTACCCCTGCCTTTCTGTAGGCCCCCTTCAGGTATTGAGAAGCTACTGAGGTCCCCCCTAAGCTTTCTCTTCACCAAGCTGAACAATCCCAACTCCTTCAGCCTGTCTTCATAAGGCAGTTGCTGCAGCCCTTTGATCATCTCCATGGCCCTCCTCTGGACCCGCTCCGACAGCTCAATGTCCTTCTTATGTTGAGGACTCTCATTAATCCAAATTCAGGAATCTTTGTCAAGGCTCAAGGAGTGAGTCTGCTAAGGCAGTTTCATGGGGTGAGGAAAGGACAGCATGAGATCTTAGAGCACGTGAAAGCATGATATGCACAGGCACAGACTGTGACACTGTCAGGTGGTGAAGAATGTGGGTGAGCAGCATATGTCTAGCTTTAGGAGGATCAGCATTCAGAAGAATGGCCTGCTCCTTACAGGGGCCTCGTGGGTATACAGAAAGTAGACAGGCTTGAAATAGTTCTGCTTACTCTGCAATAGAACAAAGAAAATATTCTGGGCAGTGTGACATCCCCAGGGACAAGTGGCTGGGGAACAAATCAGCCCATTACATTTATGAACAGGAGAGAGCTCCAAGACCTGATAGAAAACCTCAGGCCTTCTCCAGGGAAAAGTAACAGACAGTATGGTATTCACAGCACAAAACTGAGCTCAGATACACTGATGTGACTCCAAAGACACTGGACTGGATTTGGATTCACTCCAGAGGAGATGGTAGAAGGATGTGGCAAGATCTAGTTGGAGGTGTCCCTTCCTATGGCAGGGGGGTCGAACTAGATGATCTTTAAGGTCCCTTCCAACCCAAACTATTCTATGATTCTATAAGAAAGGTTCTCACACTTGCATGAATGTGCAGGTTTCAGTAGAGAAGGTGCATGGGATGCAAGACGACAGAATAGTCCAGCTGTAATGGCCCTCTGGCCCTGCTTAGACTATCACTAAAGTGTATATGCACACAATATTCTTTTGCTACCAGCAGCCTTTAATCAGTTTTCCCCTGGATTCATTTGCTCCCCACAAAATCCTGATAGCAATACAGCATGTCTGCCACTCTTGCTGATGTGTCCTGTGTTCTGCAGTGTGCAGCTTTTGCCCAGATGTGCAGCAGGCAACTCCCAGTTCCATCTCTCCAGAGCCTGGTCCCTGCTGTTTTTTTCAGTGTTGCAGAGGTGTTAAGAATGGGCAGCAAATACTGTGGGATCCCTCATGTCCTGCTGGCTTTCCCTCTGCCCACACAGCCAGCTGCCCACACACACAGAGTTATTACAGCACTGCTGCACAATCAAGTGCTCTCAGTTCTAGGGATTCCACCCCCTCACTGTGAAATGGAGATGGGGGAAGTGCCACAGCAACAGCATCATTGTCCTCCCAGGGTCCCCTCTCTAAGCCAGAGAGAACTGCTTGCTGAAAAGGCAATGAATGCAAGGCTGGAGTGATGATGGCAGATGGTGCTAGCAACTAGAAGCCTTTCAGTTCTTGGTCTCAGGAAGGGATCAGCTAAAAGACGTGAACACATGTACTCATGGGCTCAGTTCCACGCCCTGTGGGATACTGCCCACATCAAAAGTTCTACAATAGTAAGCTGGATTCTTGCTGGAAGTTGACAGGGAAGCCAATGACCAAGCAAGTGAATGTTTCCATACTTTTCAGAAGTGAGTCACCTACTACCATCACCTGTTACCTTTTCTTAGTTGTACTGGGGAGCAGATCAGGCTGCCTTACTCAGCTCCAGTGTACCTCCTGATGTAACTGGTCTTCTCAATCTGCAGAGTGGTGAAGTGTTTCTTCAAGGACACCTCTGTCTTTGGGGGAAGTTTCTTTGTCCTGCTGGTCCTTGTTCATGCAAGCCTCCTTTCTTCTGGATTATTGCCCTCCCCCCCTTCCATTTGTGTGTGCCAGTGGGGAAGTTTTTTGTTGTTTGGCTGTGGATCCACTGCAGACTGCAGTGGTTTTGGTTGTTTGGCCATGGTCAGTTTCCTGCTTCCTCATCCTCTAGTGTTTTGAGATGAAAATTGAACCTTCTGGTTATCATGCATTTTTCAGCAGCAAGTTTCAAGGAGCAGGAGAAATCTGACTGGGAAGTTGTGATCTGGAGTTTCACATTAAAGTCTTCTATCCCACAGAGACTTGCAAGATGAAGTGAACCCAGGTCACTGAATAAAGAATGGCAGAGCTGCTTCTCCAAAACAGACCTCGTTCTGCTAAGATGTCACGTGAATGTCTGCCAGGCACAGTAGGGAAGGAGAAGAGGCTGGGAAAAAGTATTTTCACTCCTGCTTTATCTCCACATCAAGGCTCATGTCAACTGTACAGGAACCAAAGGAAAATGTATGGAGTAGAGGGATTCCTGCCAAGCACGGCTGAAAATACTGAAACACTTAGTAACAGAGACATGAACCCCATGTCCCCCTCCAGAAATATACCTATCCCTACAAAAACACCAGAACATCTAGGTGGATCTGGAATGATATCATAATCAACTCCCATCTGTGTTTAGTGCCTACCTCCTTCTGTTCCTGCCTGCTCGTGCTCACCAGGCAGAGCCTGACTGCACCCAGAGCCTGACTTTGATATATAAACATGGACCCACCTGTTCACAACCTGATCTCAGAGCTAGTAAAATGACCTCCTTAGTTCTGTGAGAGTCACAGTTCTGACTACTCTAACATCACTTCAGTTCTGGATGTGCTCTGAGCTCAGCCTGAAAATTCTCTCTGCCAGGTTCCTGCTTCCTGGAGTCCACAGCCTCCATGCCACACATACACAAATCCTGTACAATACTCCCTTGTCTGTGCAAAATTTCTGCCTAGGGCTGTGTAAATCTTTAGTTCTCATTCTCACCAAAAGGCCTACCCTAGTGTGTGGCAAAACATTCTTTGAGTGTAAGTGTATTACATCCCCAGCATCTTCATCAGAGGACTCAAACAGAAACCAAGACAGCTTAAAATGACAAAGTGATCATGGAGCAAACCCCAGTACTTCTCATGACTTATTTTGAAGGGGAAAGTCTTATTGAAAGACAAGCAAATCTAAAGCTCTTTATAGCAGCTCAGCTGCTCTCTGCCAATCCAAAATAGACTCTGTGTGACCCCCTTAGTTAACCTCTTTTGACACTAATCTCGTTGCTGCTCTGCTTTTGCTTTTGCTTTCATACCTGCAGCCTTTTCAGATTTTGACAGACAGAGATGACTAAAATTGGTCTTTCAGGTGAAAATCAACCTAAATATCAGAAGGAAAATGACAGCCAGAGAAATCATACCAGGCTGGCTAAGCTCAGCTCTCTCTCGCTTCACTTGCAACCAGGGCTTGTGATTACACCCCTAGCTATGCAACAGTGGAGCAGAAACCTAGATCCCAAGCTCAGGTGGTGGATACTAAACGGACAGAAACTAAAACTGAAGGTTCAGCATTTAAGAGAGGACCGGCACTAACAGTGGGGCACTGGGCTTGTTTCTCCATTAAGCAGAAGATCTGGAAAGCACTTGGGGAAATTTCGGGAGCAAGTTTGCAGTTGACACTAAGCTGTGTGGTGCAGCTGATATGCCAGAAGGAAGGGATGCCATCCAGAGGGACCTTGACAGGCTTGAGAGGTGGGCCCATGGCAACCTCATGAAGTTCAACAAGGCCAAGTGCAAGGTCCTGCACCTGAGTCAGGGCAATCACAAACACGGGTACAGGCTGGGTGGAGAGTAGCTTGAGTGCAGCCCTGAAGAGAAGGATTAGTTGGGGTCAGTGGATGACAAACTCAACATGAGCCGCCAGTGTGCACTTGCAGCCAAAAAGGCCAATCAAATCCTGGGTTGCATCAAGACAAGTGTGACCAGCAGGTCAAGAGAAGTGATTTTGCCCCTCTGCTTGGTTCTGATGAGGCCCCACCTGGAGTACTGTGTCCAGTTCTAGAGCTCTCAACATAAGGAGGAGGTTNTAATAGTAGCTTCTCAATACCTGAAGGGGGCCTGCAGAAAGGCAGGAGTAGAACTTTTTAATAGGATATGTGATGGAAGGACTAGAAATAATGGATGTTAATTGGAAGAGGGGAGATTCAGGCTAGATATAGGAAAGAAATTCTTTACTGTGAGGGTGGTGAAACACTGGAGGAGGTTGCCCAGAGAGGCTGTGGATGCCCTCTCTCTGGAGATGTTTAAGGCCAGGCTGGACAAGTCACTGAGCAGCCTGATGTAGTGGAAGCCTATGGCAGGGGAACTTGATGATCTTTAATGTCTCTTCCAACCCAAACTATTCTATGATTCTATGAAAAAGGTTCTGGGGAGCCATCCTGTGGTCTGCATTGCATACCCAGATGGTCATGCCCTTGAACATGAAAAAATGTCCCTGGGGATTGATCTAGATGGAGAGCCTGTTCTTGAGAGGTATGCAACAGGCTGGGAAACATGAAGGAGGAAGAGCCACTTACATATTAAAGAGGTTCAGCCCAATGCGGTAGAGGCGCTTCCTCATGGTGTCCGTGGAAAGCGTGGGGGACTTGCAGCTAGCTGGATTCTCGCAGTGGTACCTCGGGAGGCTGAGGATCATGGCCTGCAGTGCTTCTTTTGAGGACACTTCAGAGGCTGACTTGGCTGAAGTTGAGGTGCTGCTGCTGCTCAGCTGCTCTGAGTTGTCTGCGTTCTCAGACTCGGAGCCTTTACTTTGCCCCATCTCATTGCTGGCATCAAACTGGAGCTTCTGTACTGCCATCTGCTCAGGCTCCACGCTGCTTTCTCCTGTGCCATTAGTACTGACATTCACCTCAGTGAGAGTGTGGCTGTTCTGGAGAGGTCCCGACTCAGGTGAACTCTCTTGGGCAGCCGGTGGTTCACTGATTTCTCCCTCCCCTTCTCCTAGGCTTTCTTCAGCCTTGGTAGCTTGAGAGAGCCCAGCCTGGCCATTGCTGCTGAGGCAGTTTGCCATGGACACCGAGGTAGATGATGAGACAGAAATGTTCTTGTTGTCAATCTGGACGGTGACATCTCGAAAAGCCATCATGAGAGTACTGCTGCTCTTGGGTATAGTGTCTGGCAGGAGCCCTTCCTCCTTCTCCTTGTCCTGCAGCTCAGCTTCTAAGTCTTGGTTTGGCTGCATTGAGCTGGCACTGAAGGTCTCCCTTATCTCATATGAGCCCCCATCTTGCAGTGAGCACATGGTCTTCAGGCTCCACGTGCTGAGAGCATCATCGATAGACTTGGCCAGGGACTGAACTTGTTCTGTGAAGGAGTCCTCCAGCTCAGTCAGCGCTCCACTGATGGTGGCCGGCAAGGATGGGGACCTCACCAATGGGATGCCCACAAAATTGTACCCCTCCACCAGGGCTTTCTCAGCAGAGAAGCTCTCTGAGTTCTGGACCCGGACTTTCCTCAGAGAGATGCGTCGTGGCATGTGGCTCTCCAGCAGGGAGTTGCGGATCTTCTCAAAGTTCTTGCTGAGCTGGTACTGCCGGAAAGCAGTCTGGATGGTGCAGGCTGCCCTGCGAGATACCAGGTGACCTCCGTATTTGTGCTCTAACATTTCAATCTGAAAGACACACACACACAAAAGCAAGAGGTTATTTTTTCCTAACTGATTTCTGATGGCTTTCTCTTGCACCAGTTCCTACAGTGATTAGTGTGAAATGACCGACCGTCAGAGGAACTTCTAACACTGAAGTAGCTTTTCCCTGTACTGCTTTCTCCTTGATGTCATTAGGAAGTCCCCCCTAGGGCACGACTGGCTAAGCATCAGTACTGTGAGCTTCCTCACAGCAGTAGTCCTTCCCTTGCAGACCCACTACTGATGGCATTTAAGGCATGTTCATCACTGCAAATAGTGTTGCAGAAATGTGTCTTCCTGGTCAGCAGTGCCCTGGTAATGTCAAGCATCATCCTTTGTCTCAGAGTGCTACTAATGTTCTTCTCCTTAGTCACCTCAGGAAATACTCTCAGGGAAAGGAGAAACCATTCAGAAAAAGGAAAGAAAAATTACTTTTTAAATGCAAAAAAATGCTGGCTTGTTCGTATGAGCTAGTGAGAAATATCAGATTCCACAGAAGTTAGCAGAGCTGGGTTTGTTCACTGTCTTATAAAGTATTTTTGAATCCTTTCCAATACACGAGTTTTTCAGGTGTCATAGAATCATAGAACAGTTTGGGTTGGAAGGGACCTTAAAGATTATCAAGTTCCAACCCCCCTGACATAGGCCAGGGCACCTCCCACTAGATCAGGCTGCTCAGTGCCTTGTCCAGCCTGGCCTTAAACACCTCCAGAGAGGGGGCATCCACAACTTCTCTGGGCAACCACTTCCAGTGTTTCACTACCCTCACCATAAAGAATTTCTTTCTTATATCTAGCCTGAATCTCCCCTCTTCCTATTCGCATCCATTATTCCTAGTCCTCCCATCACATATCTTATTAAAAAGTCCTACCCCAACCTTTCTGTAGGCCCTCTTCAGGTACTGAGAAGCTACTATGAGGTCCCCCCTAAGCTTTCTCTTCACCAAGCTGAACAACCCCAACAGTCAGCCATCAGTGAATTGAAAACTACCCAAGAAGATGCTCTCTGTTTTGAAAGGTAAAGAATTCCAATTTTAAATTTTGAGACAAGATACTAAGAAAACGTAGAAGGAGGACTTACTCCTACCTGAGCTGGTAACAATAAGCATGCATGCAAATAGTCTTCTTTACAGCTAGTTGGCATCTCAATAGCCTTCAATAAAGCAAGTATTTATGGTCATTTCTCTTCCACAGTCCAGTATTTATAATTCCTACTAATCTCCTTGCTCTTCCTCTGTAACTGGACCTTCACTAAAATGCTTCTAGAGAGCATTAGATGACTCAGTTCCAGTGAATGACTTAGAGAGGACAAGAGCCATGGTGTGAAGAAGATGGTGGATGATGGGACTGCAGAAAAAAGGATGAACTCAGATTGTCTTCACTGAGGTTTTTTGCCTGAACTATGAGCTAAACCCTACAACATTTTCACTTCATGGTGCACTGAAGAGGTTTTATCTGTGTGTGCACATGTGGAAAGCCCAGTAAAAGATGAAGTGCAAGACAGGTAAAATCAATTCTGTATTAACTTCATAGTTCACATGATGCCTCTGTGCTCATTAGCAGATGCAAAGGACAAATTTCATTGACTGCATCCTTATCTCCACACAGATAACACTTGCCCCTCACCATGCCTTGCTAGCCCAGTACTCACATAATGGAGGACTGTGCTCACAGAAGATCTCAGTTTAAGTGCAAAGTGTTCTACAGTCAAAGTGAGACTGAAGAGCAAGTCTCAGCTTGCAGAATCATGTAATGTTATCTGCTTTCGTCTTCTTTTCCTTTCTGTTAACACCAGGTAAATTGCAGATAAAACCATCAATGAGTGACCCAGGTGCAAGTGAAGCCCTGGAATAATGGCTGTGGGAAGTGTAAATAACTTCTGGATGATATGACCTTGTGAGATGACAGGGAGAGAGGAACAGCATGACCCCAGCCATTCTGTCCCAGCACTGGTATGCTGGCTTCGCTTTGCCCACTGGCACCCCATCACCTCACACAGCAGCTGGTCTTAGGGATCCAGCTGCATGCTGGATGAGAGGGTATGATTTCTTGAAGAGAGAAAGTGGGGGCACATTCACATCCTTTCATATTCTCTTTGCTGGAAATGAAACAGGGACTTTTTTCCTTATGCCAAACATAGGGTAGGCTTCTGTTTTCTGTTATTTCTTCCTGACTTTGAGTTGACATCTGTCCAAAGCAAGCATCAAAGCCCAGCACCAAGAAATCCTAACAATTTGCATAGCAATGGAGTTGGTGCCACAGCAGTTATAGAGGCAGCTGGATCAGCATTTTGCTTACCACTAATTTAAATAACATTGGCCTAATATTTGCCCCGCTGCCCTCCCAAAAATAATCTGCAGAGCTGGTGCTAAAAATCACCCATGTAATAACCATGGATTCAGGTTCATTTACCACAAGACCTCTCAGTAGGCATTTTGGATAAACAACATCATTGCTCATCCCCAGAGTTTGATGTGACAGGCAAGATGAATACAAGCACAAGAAGAGATTCCGGGTTGCAAGCAGAACATCTGGCAGGGGTTTGTTGTCCTTCTTTTCAAAACAACCACCACAAAAGTAACTCCTGTCATATTTATTCACAGTTGGACTTCCTGGAAAGAGACTGAGTCGTCTCCTGGCCTTTCTGCTTAGGAGTAAGGCTCAGGAAGATAAATGCAAATTAAGTCAATAACCTGTACAGCCCCAGCCCTGACAGTTACTACTGACAACTGACCGTGAACACTTAATATAATGGTCTGGTTAATAAAAATGTGGAGCTAATTGTGTTGGGAGAAAATGAGGAACAAATGGGAGGGACAGCCACAGCTATCTGAGGGACAGTAAGATGCAAAATAAGGCATAAGCAAGAGCCTTATAATTATCTGAGGCTTCCAAGGAGGTGACAGCTATTCTGAAAACATGAAATTCATATGCTCTGATCTTATTAGAGGCCAAGACAAGATGTCATTGCTGATCTGAAGTAAAAAGCTAGTTTATCTCATTCAAGGACAGTTCCCAAAAAGGCAGACTTCAGTAACTCCTAAGATAAGGCATCCTTCTAAAAATCTAAAAGAACAGTGCAGGCTGTCAGTACCTTGATAAAACATCATCAGCTTTTTCCAGCCCATTATCTCATTCCTCCCAAGGTATTAAGGAGCAGAAGAAGACATAAAGGGAGAGGACTCTCCACGTGGTCTGTTCCACAGTTCATACCAAGAGTGGAAGGACCAGTTCTGCATGTAATCCACCGCCATTCAACCCTGTCCAAAGCCAAGGGAGTCCTACAGTATCTTGTGGTTGGGATAGCAAGAACTAGGGACTGGTCAAAAAGATGCTTAAGAAGACTGTCAAAACCAGTAGCAGCATCATCATGGAGAAGTGCCCTCCCCACCCTTGCTTGATAGGAGTGGGTCTCTGTCTCTCTCTCCTTGATGAACCTAAGCCATTTACTGTTTACTGATGTCTGAGACATTCACATTTGCTATCAGGTAAAGCTAACTCAGACTCCAGAGGAATTAAGGATTTCACAAAGCTGTTGGCCTATTTTCTTCCTCTTGAGAGGAGAAAAGGGCATCCATTAGCACCATGGCAGTCACAGGTAATGGAGATGTATGTCTGGTTTGCTGGAGGAACCTTCTCTTCCCATTTGAGAGGCGAGAAAGGCCAGACATGATTGGCCTTCTCTCACTCCTAATAAACCCTATGAATCACAAGTAATTGCCTGCTTAAAGCTACTCTTCTCAGGGGAATGATTAGACAGCCGGCGCCAAAGGAAGGAGGGTCAGGGAGATTTCAACGAATAATTAGCTTAATACATTTCTGGACCTCAATACGAACACTCAGTAGGCGCAATTCAGGCCTTGTGGCTGAATTAGAAATGGCTGGGAAATATCCACTGCCATGAGGGGCAGCACATGAAAGCAGCTTTACCAAGGTCAACCTAAGGCAAGTCAAAGGGGCAGGCCTGAATACAGCCATCTGAGGTGCAGACATGGCTGCTGCCTATGGCCATACATTCATAAAACTGCCAGAATAGAATGAGCCTGATCTTATTCTCAGTTACCACTGGTTTTCCATCCAGGTTGCCACTGAGCATAGTGACATGTCACCACGTTATCAGGAGAGAACCAGGCTCAGTGACAGAATCCACCTCACTCCAGCCAATGCATGCATTGTTAAAACAAAAAAAAAATTAAAAAGAAGACATACAGATCATACATGCTCTCTATCACCCATTCTGAACACCTCTCCCTCTCACCATCCTTCCAGTATTACACAAAGGGCCCTGTGTTTCCCTTCCTATCTGGGACATCTGTCACCTTTCAGCACAGCAGAAGTAGATGTACAACTTAAAACATGCTCCTCTCTTCTGTGATCCCCTCCATTTCTCCAACATACAATACACCCTAAGCACAGGGGAACTTCAGCACTTGAGTTTCCTTTCCAGCTGCCCAGCACAGTGTACTTCTGCTTTGCACACTGTCAGCATGCTCTGCATCATGGAACAGAGACCAAGGAGAGCCATAACACCACTCGCCACCCCCATAGTATGGGGATGTTGGGAGGCATTGAGTGGTGGATGATCTGCATCTCCAAGTCTTGCAGAGGAGGCTGTATGCTACCCTCCTTCCTTAATAGCACTCAGTCCCCTCCTAAAAGCTAAACGTGACCTCAACTGCACTGTGAGACTAAAAATGTCTCCTCCCAACTGTTATTCTTACTGCAAGCTCTGTTCATGCATTACAATTCACACTACAACTAGGGAAGTAGTGTGAGGATTCTACCACCCTTACTCCCATTCTAGAGAACTACCTTACAAGTTGATAAGAATACTTATGAAAACACGTATTAGACTGCAAGACTGGAAGAATTCATACTCTTCATTCCCTTAAAATCTCCCCTTCCAAAACTGAGGACAATCCGTTGAGGGCATCCATGAGGGTAGAGCAGCACAAATAATGTAAAGCCCCTTTTGTTGAGAGAAAAGTGGTTTCATCTATGAGATAGGCTAGGTCCCTGCAAGGTCAGCTCTGGGAGGCACCAGAATTTAATACAAGCAGCTAACATATCTCTCTGTCTCCTGTGCAGCCAGAGCAGGTCCAGCCTCTGCAAGATAGGACAACATGACCCCAAAGCTAAAATAATACCGGGCAGATACTCCCCAGGACAAATCAGAGCAGGTCTAGGACATCGAGGAGGTTAAGCCCATATATAGCAGCCAAGATCTGGCCTACCCTTAGGATATGTCACATTAGCCTGTGCAGCTAGTTAATTAGTCTCTCTTGTTTCTTTTTCTGGTGTGAAGCAGGAATTCTGTCTGAATTGGGTAAGCAGTATTTTGAGAAAGACAGAGCTAAAGAGTCAAAGTCTTTTTTGGTCAGGAATTTACTTGGCCATTGATCTGATACGTATGTTTAAGGACAGCAGATATGCCTTAAGGGAAGTGGCAGAGAGATGTCCCAGGAGCAGCAACTTCCCTCTGTGTGAAGCTCATTAGCTGAGACCCTTCATCTGCAATAGCACAGCTCCCACTGAACATAGTCTGGACATAGTCACTAGCCCTTGCCTGTGCTCCTCATCTCACATACTGCAGGGTCTGCATATCAAATAGCCTCTGGTTGAGCTGCCATCCCTGGGAAAAGTCAGAAATTAGTCTTTAGGTTTTGTTTGGCACAACAGAGGTTTCCTATGCTGTCATCTACCGAGATGTAGGAGGAGGAGAGGGAGCTGGGAGTGTATTCCACCTCATTACTTTTGAGTAAGGAGGCCAGCTGCTAGTAGGCCATATCCTTCTATCCCCTGCTGGGATCCTATCAGGAGATGCAGCCAGACATGGGTAGACTTGTGCTCTAGAGCTAGGCTGTAGCCTCAGGCACAGGAGGTAAAGCCAGCAACTTCCAAGAACTGCATCATTTTCTCTCAGTCTGGTAAACCTGCCTGTATCTTCAGCATCCATCACTAGATTAATGAAGAGATGGTAAAAATATACGTACATCATGGTAGACACTCTGTAGGACACTCATTGAATAGGCCTCACTTCCCCTTGAAAGCACATGCTATGAAGAAGCTGATGCAGTAGCGTGCTGGGGACCTGACCCCTGTGATCCAAGAGAACAAGGCAGCTCTTGCAGACCATCCCACAAGGGAGGTGTTTTGGGACAATCAGTTCCTGGGAGCTCTGCAAGCACTGTATGCTTGTGAGCAAGGCAGGAGCCATAGCACTTGACTGCCCACAACCTACAGTCATAACTGAGTACCTAGGTCCATTTTGGACCACAGAACCCAGACAATGAGGAGCAGAGGTCTAGGTGAAAGGGTGTCACAATCAGAAGGAGGAAGGACATTGGTAAAGAGAAGGCTCAGGGGGGACCTCGTAGTAGCTTCTCAATACCTGAAGGGGGCCTACAGAAAGGCAAGAGTAGGACTTTTTAATAGGAAAGGTGATGGGAGGACTAGAAATAATGGATGTAACTTGGAAAGGGGTAGATTCAGGCTGGACCTAAGAAAGGAGTTCTTTATGGTGAGGGTAGGGAAACACTGGAAGAGGTTGCCCAGAAAGGTTGTGGATGCCCTCTCTCTGGAGGTGTTTAAGGCCAGGCTGGACAAGGCACTGAGCAACCTGATCTAGTGGGAGGTGTCTCTGTCTATGGCAGGGGGGTTGGAACTCAATGATCTTTAAGGTCCCTTCAAACCCGAACTATTCTATGATTCCTCCATCAGCCCCGTGCAGCCAAAGGGCCAGGCTTGTTTAGGCGGGGCAAAAGCTCAAGGTGAACAAAAGGCTAAAGAACTTGGCTGAAAAGACATCCCACCATGGTATGAATGCAGTTCCCACCCACCCCGTCCCCTTCTCCCCCAGCCTGTCGAGGAAGCCTCTGTACCTGTTTATTCTTTAGGTCAAGGGAGAGCTCATAATCGGAGGCAGCCGCATGGGAACACGAGGCCGCCCCTTTGCTGCGCTGCACTCTCACTGGGGAGCCAGTGTGATGGAGGCTGGCCTTCTGCACCAGAGGGGAACACCCCGCTGCCTGCTCTTCTTGGAGCTCCTCATGCTGGGCTTTTAGCGTCAGGGTGTCGGACCTGCCTTCCTGGCCACTCTGTCTGCCGGCCTCCTTCGGATCCTCCGTTTCACACACGGCTTTCTTGCTTGTGGAGCCGCTGGGATCGTCACTGCGAACAAAATGCAACGTTTTGCTTTTTTTATTTGTTTTCTCACCAGATTTTTGTTCATGATCATGGTTACCCTTGATGCTATACTCAGTGCGTCTCCCTTTTTCACTCATCACGTGTAGCGTGGGGGCTGGGGGAGCTTTCCTGTCACTCATCCTGGTCTGAGGACAGGCTCATCCTCCTGAGGACAGGCTGAATGAGTTGGGGTTGCTCAGCTTGGAGAAGAAAAGGCTCAGGGAGGACCTCATAGCAGCTTCTCAATACCTGAAGGAAGGCTGGGGTAGGACTTTTCAATAGGATATGTGATGGAAGGACTAGAAATAATGAATGTAAATTGGAAGAGTGTAGATTCAGGCTGGATCTAAGAAAGAAATTCTTTCCTGTGAGGGTGGTGAGACACTGGAAGAGGTTGCCCAGAGAGGCTGTGGATGCCCCCTCAGTCCCTGGAGGTGTTTAAGGCTGAATGAGGCATTGAGCAACCTACTCTGGTGGGAGGTGTCTCTACCCATGGCAAGGGAGTTGGAACTAGATGATCTTTAAGGTCCCTTCCAACCCAAACCATTCTGTGATTCACTGAGCTGCATTTTAAATGTTTAGAGAGCCTGGGTTTTGAGGGATCTCTCTCAGTGATGGGTCAGGACTTTAGTTTGATGCAGCAAAATCTCTGATGCTTCCCTCTCTGAGAGCAGGCAGCTGCGCTTCACACACCGCATAAACCTGTCCTGTGACTTCTGGAGCTGCCTGGCTGCCTCTGCTCAAGATGCTACAGAGGTGCACCAAAGAGGCTGTTATGACTTACAAACAACTCTCCTGATCCTAGGAGCAGCTAGCAGCTGGCAGTCACCCTTCTGTCCTTGCTGCCTATTGTTCAGCATCCCAGAGTCTGTCACTGAGCCTGGATCCCAGGGGTTCAGTTTACCCCTGTAGTTTCTAAGGGCATATAGGAAATGGTGCAGGGGCAGATGAATATTGCAGAGTTCCCAGAGAAACTCTTTAAAGCAGTCTGCCATACAGCTGGAGCAAACTGCAGAACTTCCACTAAAGAAGCCATTTCTTTTTGACCCACGGATTGCTGTGCCACTCAAATCTTGTGGAGGAAGAAAAAGACTCCTTTCTCCTGCCAGCCTCAACAGTAATTGTGTGAAACCAGGGTCTGGCAACACTGCACTTTAACTGCTCTAGACAGGATGGGAATAGCACATTTGTTGCACTGAAGTGCTGAGGAAGTCTGATAACCTCTCTTTGCTGAATAGTGTTGAGAATCATCCAATTTCAGTCAAGATTCTGGAATTCTGGGGGGTTGTTTGAATTATGAGGGTGTCTATTGCTACATTAGTCTCCTTCCAATGGCTAGAGGAATAATAAGTGATTCCCAATAATGTGAAGGCCAGTCACATGGACTCTGGGTTCTACTGCACCATGTATGTCAGATACATCTTCCCTGATTTCCAGGGGACTAGTATTTAGCTGAGAGCAAAATCTAGTTTGCAAATAATTACGATGTGTTTAATTCCACTAAAACCAAGGATGTGTACTGCCTCCCATATTTAAACACCATTAAATTATTTAATTCATTTCTGAATCATTTTTCTTTCTCTTGGGTTTCTTCCACATAAGGCCAGTTCTGCTGTCATCTAGATAACAAATCATTTTATGATTGGTGTTGATGTCAGAGGGAATCAGGGAAATTAGATATGATTTTCTGTAGTATCCAAATTACTCAGAGACATTTAAGCCTCATTTTCAAAAGTGCTGTAAGCTCTTATGAGCCCAAGTCTTCTAACTGTAAATAAGCTTTGCCTCCTAAAATTTGCAGCACTTTTGCATACTTACTAGTACATTAAAAGGGAGTTCATTCTCTCCAATGGCAGCTCTTCAACTCAGTAAGTTTAACCATCAAATTTCTAACAAGGCTCCAAAGACAGTATTACAACTTCAAAACTAAGAAAAAAATGTAAAGGTAGAAAGATTCTTGTATTATACACATGCAGGTAGTCACTAGTTAGACTTATAAAACAAATTCATGCAAGTAACCAGTCTCTTACAGAAGTGCTATATAACCAACTTTGTCAAAGCATATTAAAAAGACATATCTGCACACTTGTCAATCAGGAAATACCAACATTAAAACGAGGCATAAACTGTCCTTTTAGGCTGTGCATCTTACAGAATCTTTCCTTTCTATTCACAGAATCATAGAGTAGTTTGAGTCAGAAGGGACCTTAAAGATCATCTAGTTCCAATCCCCCCTGCCATGGGCAGGGATGCCTTCCACTAGATCAGGCTACTCAGTGACTTGTCCAGCCTGGCCTTAAACACCTCTGGAGAGGGGGCATCCACAATCTCTCTGGGCAGCCTCTTCCAGTGTTTCACCACCCTCCCGATACTATGCAATGGAACACTCTATTACACCTAAATACATTTTTATTGGCAGCCCCTGTTCTATCCATTCTTTTAATCAGAAGAGCAGTGATTTTTATCCTGAGCTCAAGGGATGACCAAGTGAACACGGATTTGATCATGCTTTCATTGAAGCGCATGCCAAAAGCCTCACAAGTATTTCACTGGGAACTGGTCTGTGCCCTACAAAGCAATTTCAGACAGACACATAAGCTCTGATTCAGCAAGTCATATATCCCAAATTGCTCTGCTGAGTCAAGGCCATGGTGCAGTGTGTGCGCTACACAGACTTTCTTTAGGGCAGGTCAGGACCTGAGGCAGTAGACTAGAGAGCTGGTTGACTTCCCTTTGAGTATGAACGTACATTAAATGCCAGCAAATATTCCATGGTGTGATGGTCCTCTAAATGATTGCACATATGCTTAACTCTGTTTTTCTGAGGGCCTCCACTGACTGTTCATAGCAGAACGTGAAGCGTGTGCAGAAGAGTTTGCAGCATCCAGGCTTGCTGTTCACCTCTAGTGTATGCTACCTATTTGGTTTTCTGTCACATGCACTTTATAGTCTGAGTGAGTAAAATCTGTAGTGACAGGATACCCTGCATTTACTGCTAATACAGGAGAATAAAATAGCAGGCTTTGTGGGACCACAAAATAACCTAGACCGGGAGGGAAGGCTGGAGGTCTGTATTCCAGCTCCCTACTCAAAGCAGGACCATTTTTAAAGATAGATAAGCTTGATCTGGGTTCTGTCCAGTAAGTTCTTGAATATCTCCAGATGTGAACTTTATCAATGTCTTGTTAGGGTGCTTATAGACCTTATATACCATACCTGGGGCACCCACAAGCATCCTCTGCACATTTCCCATTTTCCAGCCCAGCCTAGGGTCATCAGTCCCTCCCCTAGCAACACTGTAAGAGTGATGGTCTCCAGCTCTGCCACAGCCTCTCCCTTTCCATGGCTGTGGACCCATTTGATCTGGACTCTGACCTGCAGACAGACCCCGCAGCTTGCTTTTGTACCTGCCTCATCACCATGGACCTGCCTCATTACTCATTGAATCCAGGACTCTGTTTGACCCTATGTACTCTCACAGGCATTGGGCTAACACAAAACACTCAGCAGCAAGTCCCTTTAACCACATTAGGCATTGAGGAAGCTCCTGGAGACACAGGAGGGCCCTAAGACTGCAAGGACCAAGTGCACACATCCAGTCACATTTGTGTGAGAAGCATCCCCAAGCCCAGTGCTCCAACTCACAGCTGAATAACCTGAAGCCCCTAAAGACACTGTGATGTAAGGATGTACATGTATAACCTCCACCTCCATGCAAGCTCTCAGACCTGTGAATGAATATACTCATGCAGAATGTATTGTGCTCATGTGTGGAATTTACTGAGGGTCAGAACACGGTCAAATCAAAATCAGATTCCACTGAAGCACACACATTTTTCAGCTAGACATTTTTATGCTAAATATAAACTTTTTGACCCCCTGCTGCTCTGACTCTTGTGCTGCTCAGACAGCAATACCAAATAGTCTTGCTGAAGTGGGAGTAGTTCCTACACGTTCTTTTTGTGAAAATAAAGAAATAAATTCGCTGAACTGCTTTTACTTAATGCGGGGTTAAAAAAAAACAACTCCAAAACAAGAGAGAAAATCCCACTTTACCTTTGAGCAAGAGATCAAACTTGGGAAATTTCAGCTTGGTAAAAATCAGTGACTTATAGGTAACAGAAAAAAAGGGGTAAAGACAGAGTTCAGGTAACAGCCTGAGTGCTAGCATAACAGCCCTATGGTTCCACTTACACCCCATATTTCTTCCAGGTTTACTCCCATCTTGATCCTGTTTTGAAGAAGTGTTGTGAAGAGGCTTGTTCTCTGCTGTCCAGTAGCAATGATGGATGAAGTCCTCACATGAATGGCAAAAAACACTGCCAAAGATTGAAAGTGATGCTGCATTGGAATATAGGCTAAAATCTTAACAATCCTGGGTTTTCCCTGTGTCCTGAGTGACACAGTCAATTTGCATTGGTAGAGCAGTTTTTGTTAATAAGTGAATGCTCAGTAGCTATTTTAATCACAGTAACACAAAAAAAAAACCCCAATAGTAAGAAAAGTAAGGAAGTAAGGACACTACAGCATGGAAAATTTGGGGGAAAAAATGTTCTTACGTAACTATGGGGGTTCTACTTTCTTTCCTTTGACCAGTGAGCAATCAGACTCCCTGGGTGTGGGATGAAGGAAGGGAATGGAGCTATTGCACATTCTGTTCCTTGGATAAGTAAATTTTTCTAACCACTCCTAATAAATAAAAATTCCATGCAGAGTCTAAGGTGTGAATTCCACTGTCCCAGCTAAAATCCAACTAGGTTGTAGCCCAGCATCACCCCTGCAGTTTCAACTGTAATCAATGCTCTTTACTTGCTGTCCTAAAGCACCACATACCACCATCTTCCCCAGTTTTTACAGCAACTCTTGCATGATAAATGAGGCAATTTTCTGCTAGTGATGCAATCAGGTAGGGAAGGTTTGTAATGTCTTTGAATTCCATTTGATTGCAAGTTGTAATGTTAATGTAAATCACTTGTAATCAGATAAAAAATAAAGACTACAAATTCAGCTCTTCTGTTTTTTAGATGTTCCTACATGACTTGTATGACCCATAGCAACTAGCTTGGACACTATTACAAAGGGATTTCATCTACTGCAGAAAACATCTCTCATGTTTCAGGTATCTCCTGCTACTTTTGCACTGCTGAGTTGTATATTCCTGCTGCAGACAAAAACCTTTTTTTTTTTAACAAAGATAGTAAACACAGACAATCTAACTGAGGGCTTATATGAAATCCTACAGCTAGTCCAGCATTTCAGAACAGGATTGTCTAAGTTCTAGACTGAATCCTGGTGTTTGTTTCAAGAAAGAAGGATGGTGAAAAGGTTCTCACTGAGACATGGGCATCCATAAATATTTTTTTAATATTTGGCTTCTATGTGCAGTCTTCTCAGGAAGATGTTCTGTAAGGAGTACATGGAGGGAAGGATGTAGGGATATAATAAAGAAAAATGGAATTATGTGGAGGTTTGTTTATAACTTCCTTTTTTTCTCTCTTCCTGGTATTTCGGAAACTTAAATCTCAAATCACCAATACTGAATTATCAAACCAGAGAAGCCCACACACTCATTCTTAATATTATCAGCTCTCTGTGTCTCTATGGAGCTGCTGTATCCTACTCCATCCTGGGAGAGTTTTGACTGCTTTTCAGATCCTACAGCATCATAATGGTGCACTTCCTTGCATACCACCCCTTTGCTGCTGGAAAAACTGTGCTTCTGTCAGCTGCAGAACTGAACCATGATTATCTTTTGGATTTTTGACTGTCAGGCATGAATATTCCCATACTTGATGACTTGAGAAAGAACATGCAGCCCCTTCCTCCAGAAAATTTCAAGATAATTTCAAGATAGATACATATAGCAGGAACACAGAAGTTGGATGCTCCACTTTAGATTCCATTGCCTTGTCAAATACCACAATCTGAGATCTGAGAGTGATTTTTGTAGCTCTCAGAAAGTAGTTTACAGAGTAGCAGAGTGACTAAGCAGGGCTCTAGGGCCAGGAGAGCTACTCTTCTCAAGGACAGTTATGTTAGTCCTGTGAGAAATTAAAACTGAGCTTTCTCACTGATCAGCTCCCATGTGGTCAAGATGCAAAACTCATCTCTTTGCTCCTTCTCTCCTACAAAAAGAAAAATTATTGCAGATAAACAAGTGCAATAACAGGGTAACAAAACCAGACTCTCCTGGACTTTTACCGCAGTGTAAGAAACTAGTCACTCAAGAATAGGATGTTGAAATGCCCTGTTGGCAGGTATAATGGTTATGCAAAAAGATCTACCTAACTGGGTAGTATAAAGCTATAGGTGTGAGATGTGACAAAAATTCTAGAGAGGCTGATTTTACCTCTTCCTTGTGTCCCTGTGTCACTCTAGTGGAATACCACATTGCTATTTCTTTACTTAACACCTTCTCCATGGTATTCAAGGTCAGTATGCAGGACTGTGACCTGTTACTGAGGCAAAGACTACATGGACTAGTTATGAAGGACCACAAAAATTAATTAATCCATTTCATTCAGGTTCTTATGAGGGTCAGTTGGTTATTATATATAAGCTGCTCTAAAGTGCTGTAAACCATTAGTTTTTGGTGCCCCAAGAGCCATGTGAGACTTCAAAGCTTCAGAGATGTCAGAATAAAAAACCCTTTGAAAGTGCCATATGGAGAATCAGACAGAAAGGTCACTAACTGATTCCAAGAGAACAAAGTCCAGACCCCAAGTCTTCAAGAAACTGTGCTCCTTCTGTCTTAAGACATTTCACATTTCTGCTGTCCACTCCCCACTTAGAATTAAAAAAAAAAACAAATTAACAATCAAATCAAATGCTGAGTTAGCAGGGTCCAAATTGCCTTTTGAGTTTATTTCATTTCAGTGCACCCTGAGGATACTCATAACATATGGTGAATGGGTTGATCAGAATTCAATGAAAAAAAGTGGCTGAGACAGTCTTGGTAATATATTATGGGATCTCTTCAAGGTTCATAGATTTCTGACATACCAGGGTTCTGAGTGCAGAAGAATAGCTTCTGATTTGCTTTAAAGTTCAGGTTTTAGGGCGACTCTGAGGCAGTGCTCCCTGGGAGCATGCTGAAAATTATGGAAGGCAAAAGTCTCTCCTGGCAGGGAGGCAGAGAACTTGGAACTTGATCTTGGCAAATCATCCCCTTGCCAGCCGAGCTGCAGCTTTCTCAGACAGTCTCCCCCAGCACAGACAAATATAGGAACAAGATTCTGATTTTGTCTACATTCCCGTAACACCTTGCTAAGCAGTGGCACCAAGCCATCCTCTCACACTAGATTTACTGAAGAGGAATTACTGATAATTAGCCAAGCTCATTACCCATCCCAGAATATATTACTTGTTTCATAAAAAGGCTGGCATGCACACCTGTAAAACAGATTTGAAGGTACAGTAGGGTCAATACATTGGAAATCGATGAAATTGAACATCCTTTAGCACAGACTGAACTAGGCAACATCTTTTAAACATTGCTTAAAGTGTGACAGAAAATGTCACAATTCTAGCAAATGCCTTGTGTCTCACAGGATCCAACAAGCCAAAGTCAGGCCCTCCATTACAGATTCAGTATTTCATAGCCTTTAAAGGGACTTTAAAGATCATCAAGTTCCAACCTCCCTGACATAGGCAGGGACACCTCCCACTAGATCAGGATGCTCAGTGCCTTGTCCAGTCTGGCCTTAAACACCTCCAGAGAGGGGGTATCCACCAACCTCTCTGGGCTACCTCTTCCAGTGTCTCACCACCCTCACCATAAAGAATTTCTTTCTTATATCTAGCATGAATCTACCCCCTTCCAATTTACATCCATTATTTCTAGTCCTTCCATCACATATCCTATTAAAAAGTCCTACCCCTGCCTTTCCATAGCCCCCTTCAGGTATTGAGAAGCTGCTGTGAGGTCCCCCCTGAGCCTTCTCTTCTCCAGGCTCCAACTCCTTCATCCTGTCCTCACAAGGCAGTTGTTCCAGCCCTTTGATCATCTTGGTGGCCCTCCTCTGGACCTGCTCCAACAGCTCAATGTCCTTCTTATGTTGAGGACAAGTATTTAGATACGATCCCCATGTGCTGTGTAATTCACACACTGTTGTTGCTGTACTTTTTGCTACAGAACACCACTCCAGGAGCTAAACTTTTCTGTTGCATCCCATGTCCTCGTGGTGCAAAGATGATTGTCCAGGAGTCAGTCTGGGCAGCCTGCCTGTCTGAGGGCCAGGCTCTCCATGACTACCTTCAGCCACCTGAGGATCCCTGCTTTCTCATGGAGACAGACAGCTTCCTCCAGAGAAGCTAAACAGCTAAAACAGCTCTCACTGTATGAGAAGGGGTATTTATGATGCAAGGCTGGCTTTGGTATGTAGTTGTCACACAGTTTTTTTCCTTACATTTCCTATGTGTCTTTGAGTGACACCTCAGAAGAAGATCTGGGCTGTATCCCTCTTTCTTCCTGTCTTCCCCGTATTACACCACCTCTGGGAGCACAGGACTCAGCTTAGGAAGTAAAACTGCCCACTACACCTCAATGCTTGATACCCCAGGCCAGCATCTATGCTTCCCCTGCAGGTTAGACTAAGAAGAGATCCCTTAGCCTGTCATTGCAGAGGAGGTTACTTTATGGCTATATCAAAGGGAGCACCTGTGCTTATCTCTGAGGTGTGAAAAGTGGACAGAGAAGGCATAGAAGGACCCTGCCCTGGTGAGTTTAATTACTTTTACTTTAACCCCAGACTTCTCTTGCCTCTGCAATATTTGGTAAACACGACCTTTTAGAGAAGGAAAAAACAGATGGCATCCTGCATTAGTGTAACTGCCCGCTCAGCACCCCAGGAAAGAGAAACTTGGCTCCTCAGCAGCAGTCTTTCTGCCACTTCAACTTAGATCTCTTGGCTCCTCATCCCTCAGGCAGGTTTGAAGAGCACGGAATTCGCTGACAAAAGCCTGCCGGTGCGATCATGCAGAAGATAGAATTTCACTGCTAAAATGAGATGAATTCGGGGCTGGGAGGCAGCAAAGCCCCTACAAGGCAAGGAAATCTTGCATATCTCCTCAGCCCACTGCTCTCCCATTTCAGCTACCTGTGAGCTGGCTTAGTGGCAAAAATCTTGACACTTCCAGGCTTCAACCAGGACTTGTGTGGTGTTGCTTTTCCACCTGCTGTGTTGTGACACACCCTGGGTTGGACTGAACTTCTGGGCTCCTTCCAGAGGGATCAGGATAACTGATTACTGTGTGCCAAGTCAGTCTCTGGTGAAGATGCTGGTCACTAGTAAAAGGGAAACGTTGGATCCATCTTGAAAAAGGGTACAAAGGAGAAGCCTGGGAACTACCAAATTGCCAGCCTCATCTCTGTGTCTGGGAAGATCCTAATAGAACATCTAGAAGTTATGCTAAGGATGGAGGACAAGGAAGTGATTTGAGACAGCCAACCATTGCTTCACCATGGGCAATTCCTGATTGACCAACCTAGTGGCCTTCTATGCTGAAGTAACTGTATCAGTGGAGAAGGGAAGAACTATGGATATCATCCATCTGTACCTCTGTAAGGCCTTTCAGACAGTCCTCCAGAATATCGTTCTCTCTAAACTGGTGAGGTATGAATTTGATGGATGGACTTCTCAGTGAAAGAGGATTTGGTCAGATGATCACATCCAGAGGGTAGTGCTCAGCAGCTTGATGTCCAGGTGAGGATCTGAAGATTGGTGACAAGTAGTGCCCCTCAGGGGCACTGTTCAATATCTTCATAAATCACATAGTGAGATTGGTTGCACTCTCAGCAAGTTTGCAGATGACACCAAGCTAAGTGGTGTGGTAGGACTGCAGGAAGGAATGAATGACATCCAGAGACCTGGACAAGCTCAAGAAGTGGGCTCATGTGATCCTCATGAGGTTCAACAAGGCCAAGTGCAAGATCCTGCACCTGGATCACGCCATCCTCAGATACCAATACAAGCTGGGGGATGCATGGATTGAGAGCAACCCTGCTGAGAAGAACTTGGGTGTACTAGTGGATGAAAAGCTGGACAGTAGCCAGGTGTGCTCTCAGCCCAGAAGGCCAAACATATCCTGGGCTGCATCAAAATGATTGTGGCCAGCAGGTCGAGGGAGGTGATTCCACTCTTGAGAGGCCCCACATGGAGTGCTTCATTCATCTCTGGAGCCCTCAGCACAGGAAAGACATGGACCTGTTGGAATGGGTACAGAGAAGGGCCATAAAAATTACCAGAGGGCTGGAAGACCTCTCCTATGAGGATAATCAGAGAGTTTGGGTTGTTGAGCCTGTAGAAAAGAAGGTTATGGGAAACCCTTATAGCAGTCTTCAGCATTAAAAAATGGGCTATAAAAAAACTTGGGACAAACTCAGTAGCAGGGTCTGTTGCAACAGGACAAGAGGCAGTGCTTTTAAACTATTAGATAATAAGGAAAGACATGAGGAAAAAAAGTTATGCTGAGAGTAGTGAAACATTGGACCAGGTTGCTCAGAGAAGTAGTAGATGCCCTATCTCTGAAAACATTCAAGCTGAGGTTGGATGTGGCACTGAGTCACCTGATCTAGTTGAAGATGTCATTGCTGGGGGGCTGGACTAGATGACCTTTAAAGGTCCTTTCGAGCCCAAACTGTTTTGTGATTCTATGAAGGCAGCGAGTGAGCTGCTTCACAGGAAGATCTTTTTTGATTTTATTCTTAAAGATCTCAGTTATTCCATCTCTTGTGATCATTGCCGCCCAGAAGAAGGTCACTGCTTTTGGCAAACCAAGGAGAAGAAAGCATGGTCCTCTTCATCATAAAGGGTAACAGCCTCAAATCATCATCTGCAACAACAGCTCTGGAAATCAAATATCATCCAGATACTAAATTTGCCAGTGTGTTCAGTGGTAGGGTTTTGGCTTGGTCTGTGGCTGAAGACCAAGAATGAAACAGCACAGTTCCCATTACCTCCTCCTTCCCCAAATCCAGGGACCACCTCTAGCTTTGTGCAGCAGGCACAAAACTCTTCACTTCCACATTCTAACCTATTTTGTCCCTGCTGCTTCGCTCACACTCTAATCCAGTTCATGGCACTTCTCTTTCCTCAGACCTCATTCCCTTTTCTGTTTTTCTTCATTCTCATTTGGAAAACAGGATGACTTACCAGCTTCAACAATTGGTTATAAAATCTCAGATTCCTCTAAGGCCCCTAAACTTTTCTCCTCTATAAATGATGATTCCCATCCCAGTACGTTGTACTCTCATATGTGGAGCTTCTGGGGCATAATCAGTAAGAAAAAATAGGATTTTGAATTGATAAAAACAATCCTACCGCAGCATTAAGCAGAAATACAGCTGGTAGAAATTTGCAGTGAACTGCCCCAAAGTTAGTGGAGGATCTATACCAATATGCTGTATTTTAAGACCCTCTGTAACATGCTTATCAGAACCAGAATTGTGGTGTAACAGCACAGCAATACTTGTCACAGTTTTCATCATTGATTTTTGTGCATCTTGACCTACACTGTCACATTAGTGTATTCTGGGAATTTACAGGCATCTGTTATATTTTGACAATCAGCCCGGAAGATAAGAAACATGCAGAAGAGTACCAGGAATGTGTACTCAGGGTAGTCCATCCCCATCTTCCCTTTTTCCTCAAAAAATGGAATGAGAGAGATTGCAGTTAACCCAGATACACTGCCAATAATAACAGAATCATAACCTGTTTACAAGGAAGCTGCAACATACCATCTGGGACATGACAAAGGTGACACAAGACTCTAGTCACTAGGTAAAAACAGTTCCTGGTGGGCTGTTACAGTCTATGTGTGGTGGAAAAAGCCAAGGTGCCATGGTTAGAAGTTACTAGAACATCATTCCAAACAATGTGGCTACAGTTAGATTACCCAGTCTCAAAAGAAAAAATCTCATTGAACTCAGCTTCTCTTTATGTCTTCATGCTTTTCTTCAGGATGATGTTTCCTCACAGAAGATGGAGCAGCTCTTGTGCAGTTTTTGAACAATCCAAGTGACAGTCCCAAAGACATCACAATTTTTTACACCCTCTTCCTCAGCTATCTAACTTTTTGCAGCATCCATGTAGATTGGCCTGAGCAGCTGTAAAGTGTTCTCCTCTTCAGCAACTCTTCAGTTCTTCCTGAAGAACACTGAAAGCCCAACAGGGCCACGTGGAAAACTCTGGAGCAGACACGTTTTTCCAAAGGAAGAGTTTGTATTTCATCACAGAGCTTGCCACATGTGGGTGATTAGAAGGTGAATCTGCAAGGGAGTGAGTTAGTATGGCAAAGCACAGAAAAAAAGGCCTTTGGATTGACATGACATTGCAGGAAAATGTATAATAAAAGGCCACAACCTCACTGCTATCACTGCCAAAGAACGCTGGCATGAACAGGAATATTCCAGACAAGAGACCTGCTCATTTACCTCCTGTTCGTATGTCCATGTTCCCTCCACTTTCTTCTGTCATTTACATTATTTTTTAATTTATTACCTTTCCTGCTCCTCCTCTCCTGTCATTTTCCTTCTCTGCACAGCCTGTTTGCAGTCCATTGTCCTTACAGTAATTGCCTTTGTTGGGATGAAACTACCTCCCTTTCTTTCTCATTGGCCCTTTTTCCCACCTCTTTGCCTTATCTCTCTCTGCCTTCTGTGGACAGAGGGTCTGCAGAAACCCGCTGTTAAGTTCAACAGAACATGCTTCATTGTACAAGAGACCTGGAACAGCCTAATTTTGCAGGTGGGTGCATCTTGACTGATGCAGATCAGGTCAGATGATGTCAACAGAGGATCAGAATGAATGGTGTGAGCTCCACCACACTCCATCTGCTATTACTTCATCAACCGTCTGTGCTCGTTTTCCAGTGCTAGATACAGGACTATTTCCAAAGCTGTCACAGCTTCTTCTCATGCATCTCTGTGGCAGTACCACACAGAAAACACAGTGTAGAGCAGCTGTTGATGTTGCATATCACTGGCATCAAAAAGTTACCATGTTATGGGTGAGGAATTTTTTGAAAGGCAGGGGAGAGAACATGCAAGCTATAAGTGGATCACTTACTATTAAAGCAACTAACTGATCCCAAAAGCTGGTGAAAGTGGATTCCACAGATGTACAGTTAGCTGTGATCAATTCTCTTTCACTGAGACTACAGCAAGCACTTGAGAGAAGTACTTGAATCCAAGCCCAAATTCCCCTGGGGCAGGATCCATGTAAGCAAATGATGTAACAGGGGAAAAGCAAGAACTGAAAGAACATATAGCTAGTCAAGGCTGGATACAGCTTTCAGGCTCTCAGAAAACATGTGTCTGATGGATATCTCAGCAGTTTCAAAAAAGCACACTTGAGACCAGTTTTCTTTGGCCTCTCTCTCTCCTGCCACACTCCTCCTTCCTGAAGAAAGGTGTTGATAGAGGCAAAGCAAGCAACCAACACAACAGGAATGCTCCAGTTTCTGCCAGAGGGTTTTTTTTTTCTTGCTGAAAAGCCCATCTTTTCCTCCCTTTATTTTCCCACCTTCATGTTCTCCAGAAATGCTTGGAAATGGCTCCACCAGATGCTGGAGAGGAGGAGCAGAGAAATGTCTGTGTGGGAGATAGTGCCAAAATGCCCTGATGGATCTCCTTTACAGGACTGAGATGCTGCATCTGAAATTCACCCCACTTCTTTGGATGCTTCCAGAAATAGACATTCCTCCCAGGTCATAATAATAGGAGAATTGCCAACGAAATTTCCCTGAAGGAGATTACCAAGTTGATGGTAACTATGACATTGAGGATGTTCTCTAAAACAGTTTTTACTTATAATTGTGTTTTCCTAACAATAAGTGCCTTCATGGTTCTGGACCTAGGCTGCTGCAAAGCAACTAAAGCTGATAGTCCTGACCATACATAATAGCCACAAAAAGTAAGGAAGTGAGGAATCTACTTACTCCCAAACTTAGGAAGATATCAAATCTGAGTCTAGACATTTCTCCTCGCCCACATCTCTGTGTCAGATTAATCAAAACTATGACAACTGTGAATCGATGCAATATTTATGTGAACTTTGTTGGCCCATCCCTGCTTGTTTGCAGCATCCCCACAACATCCCATCATAATATCTTGAAGAGGATTATTAAGCCTACAGGGAGGAATGAATAAGAAGTAGATGACCTGTTAAGAAGCAGAAATAAAAAAAATCCTCCCTTCATGCCTTTGACCTCAATAAGGAAAAGAAATGAGAAAAAAAAGCCCAAACAAGATGTGCTAACAAAGCAGAAATGCTGCTCAAACTTCTCCTCTGTGTCTTTCAAAAAAGTGCTGTGGAGGACTTTAGCATAAATGAAAGAAGTCAGACTGAAGTAATTTGTCCTCAGAGTACACAAGACACAGACCATGAGCATAGAAACTTGCTGTGCACTGGTGCTGTTAGCATGACCTGGAATGTTCCCCATTAAAAACTGGGACGATTCAGCATCCATGGTCCACTAACTGGAGGATCTTGCACTTCACACTGACAGTTGGGTGTCAGTTGGTCAGAGCTGTTATGAAGTTTTGTGTGATAGGTTAGTGTTTGAATCTGATACAGACTAGAATCATTACCATTTCTCACACTTGGGCCAGAACCACTGGAGTACCTCTGATCCATCCACTTTTCACCTTCTCACATGCAAAAATAGAGCAACAAGGACAGAGGACTCCTGCCAGGAAGAACTCATACTTCCATTCAAAAACTTTGGTTAATCCAAAGTGGGGAAAGCAGGAATTTCACCAGAAATGCAAGGAGGGCTGGCTTGGAAATGTGGTCAATGACTTAGATGTCTCCTTAGTAAGAGACAGGCAGTAACCAACCTGTGACAGTGACTAATCCAGGTGTTTGAAACCTAAACTATACAATTTAGTTACAATTGGTGCGTAACCACGAAGTAAACAATTTCTAGTTGCACTAATTGTGTTTCAACCCTCATCTAGGCAGCACTCTCCCTTCTGAGAAGTTCAGAAATACTACAGAAAAAGATGAACAGATCTTCCACAATTTTTTCATAGATTTTTTCCATGGATGCTTCAGACTCTGGCACTTCTGCTCAGTACACATCCAAGTCCTGCCAGAAGACCATCCAGATCCCCAACCTCTCCTCTTTCTGGGAGGACTCAACTCTTGTGTCCTTTACTTTAAAAGCAGGTCAAGTCTCATCCACATTTCTTATAGACAGGAAGGGTCTTCACTCTCACAAATGCAGCACGTTCCCAAAGAGCTACCTGGCATCTGATCCTGCCCTACACACAAATGTACATGGATCCCATCCAGCCTCCCTTGTGACATGATCTGTCAGCCCTTCAGTGCTATCTCCATGTCCATTGCCAAAGTGGACCTGCTCCAGGTGCTTGAAGTTTTATGTAGAACTTTTCCTTTCACTGAAGCAAAGGTGATTTTCTGATGATTTTCTATTCAGCACCCCAGACAAGATAGAGACTGGCTCTCAAAAGCCAGTGAAAGGCAACTGAATGAATATACTGTTCCCTCCTATTGTGACTCCATCATTTCCCCTCATTACTCTAATAGAAACAAATCTTTCCCATCCCAGCCCTATTACCTCACACAAAGGAGAATAGTATGTAATCCTGTTAGAGCTGGGCTGCTGCTGGACACATTTTAAGGTCATTGTTCTGGGATGCCAGTCGCCACTGTGTGAGACTGGGAGAAGTGGGAAATGCAATTACTAGGCTATTCAAATCCCTAGAATGAAAAGCTGCCGTTAACAGGAGGAAGCCAGGGAGAAAAAGAACTGGTTGCTTTATGAAATTATAGGGTTTGGCTAAATCAGAGTCTAATCAGAACCTCATTAAAAGAGCAGGGTTAGCTCCAACTGCCATCATCCATGGAGTCTCCTCATTCCCTTCAATCTCATCTTTGGCATCCTTAGCAGAAGCCCAACCTGCAAGATGGGTTATGGTCATGAAGCCAGTTCAATGGTGGTCCATGGACACCATTTGTGCTGTACTTTGAAATGGGAAAGCCTTAAGAGTTCCAAAGCAGGAATCTGCCTGCTACTGCCATCATCTCATCATACTGAAATACAACTCTGAGCTTTGCAGGAAGAGATTCTGGGATCAAATCTGTCACCTAATATTCATAGCCTACAGCACTCTCTGTGAGCCTACAGTCTCACTGATTGCTGGTGCAGCCAAGCTAAGCAGCCAGGTGGGACATTTGCATTGCTAAATTCATGGAGCTTTAACTCCCCTCAAGGAATTAATATGCTGGAGGATAGAAGGGAGCTAGGGCTGCTTGTGGCAGGCAGTGAAGCGAAGCAGAACAATACAAGGGGGAAATGATCTCAACTGCCTGAGTTGACTTCTATTGAGTGGTTAGATACTGACATGTTGCTAATCATTCCTGCACAAAGTAAAGCCAAGGCATTTCTTTACTAACCATAAGTGGGTAGTAAAGAAAGAGAGGAAAATCTTACAGGACAAAGATTAGGGAAGACCATACAAAAACAACAGATACTATCACAAACCACAAGAAGAGACCAACTTTTATTCCAGACTGTTCCTGGCAGCCAATCTCCTACTGCTATGCCCTGTTTCCTTCTCCTTCTGCTCCACACTTGACATCTATGGCTACTCTTTTTGGTCTCTCATGCAGACACTTCTTCCTGCCTTGAAGTCCCTCTATATCTTCACTTTCCCTGCTGCCAATGTTCCCTCGATCTCTCAAGACATTTATGTCCTACAAGACAAAGGCAGAGTTCTTGCTGAAAGCAGGACTATTCTTTATCTCTTTATGTCAGGCTAGATATAAGAAAGAATTTCTTCACAGTGAGGGTAGTGAAACACTGGTTGCCCAGAGAGGGTGTGGATGGCCCCTCTCTGGGGGGGTTTAAAGCCAGGCTGGACAAGGCGCTGAACAGCCTGATCTAGTGGGAGGTGTCCCTGCCCATGACAGTGGGTTGGAACTAGATGATCTTTAAGGTCCCTTCCAACCCAAGCTACTCTATGATTCAGGTGTCAGAAGGAAGTGATGTGGGTTGAGGAAAGGTTTCTGGGAGAGAAGGAGAAAGCTGTCCATCACCAGTCGAGTCTCCAAGTCCCTCGAAGAGACGAGAGTCACTTCCCTGTTTATGCTCTTTATTAGTCCCTATTCTCTTTAATCGGCTTAGACTGATGAGCCGAGGCAGCGGTAGGGATCAGCCGGGCTGTTTAATTAAAGGATTGCAGCTCAGCCCTGCAGTTTGGGGGTTTGTGTAAATGAGCTGCAAGTACATTATTTAATCTGCTGCACAGAGAGGAGTTGAGGCATTAATGAAGCAAACTCTAATTAAAACTAGACGGCTGATGGTTATTAGTGGCATCAGTTCTGACAGGATTTATCTCATTTAGGGGAAATGCCTGATCATGGAGAGGGGAAAAGAAAGAACAAACCCAAGTTGGTTTATCAAATCCAACATAGCACAATTTGTGACTGGCTGTCCATTCAGTAGGGCTCAGGAGAGCTGTACAGGGAGCCCCTGTGTCCCACACTCTCCCATCAGGAGACCTGATGAGCTTATTTAGGGATATGCCTGGCTCACCCAGGAGCTTATTGCCAATTCAGGCAGTCTGACACATATATTTCAGTCTTGACTGACTTCTGCTCTGCCTTGGTTCAATGCATGATTTGAGCCTACTCATGATTTGAGCAGGGTGATGGGCTCTATAAATGATCCAGAGAGCTTCTTCCAGCAGTGCACTGTGCCATTCCAGAGCAAACTAGCTGTGAGCTATGAACATCGGCTCCATGGTGTCCCTGTGTTTTTTCCTCTCTGCCATTTTTTTTGTCTTCCTCACTGAATTGTATATTGAACTTCAGACATGAATCATAGAATCACAGAACAGTCCAAGACCTTGAAGATCATCGAGTTACAACCCCCCTGCCAGAGGCAGGGACACTTCCCACTAGATCAGGCTGCTCAGTGCCTTGTCCAGCCTGGCCTTAAACACCTCCAGAGAGGGGGAATCCCCAACCTCTCTGGGCAACCTCTTCCAGTGTTCCACTACCCTCACTATAAAGAATCTGTTTCTGATATCTAGTCTGAATCTACCCCCTTCCAATTTACATCTAATATTTTTAGTCCTCCCATCACATATCTTATTAAAAAGTCCTACCCCAGCCTTTCTGTAGTCCTCTTCAGGTATTGAGAAGCTGCTTTGAGGTTCCCCCTGAGCCTTCTCTTCACCAAGCTGAACAACCCCAGCTCCTTCAGCCTGTCTTCATAAGGCAGTTGCTCCAACCCTTTGATCATCTTAGTGGCCCTACTCTGGACTTGCTCCAACAGCTCAATGTCTTCCTCATGTTGAGGACTCCAGAACTGGACACAGCATTCGGAAGCCCATAGCTGACTGCTAGTCCTGGCAGAGGCTAGGAGATGTTTTCAACCAGCATGAAGCTATCAAGCGAGTTTAATAATCTTGCCTGTTCTCTGCCTTTCTTCTGGGACTTTGTGTGAAGTAGGGATGCTTTTCTAGATTTAAGACAGTTACTTGGAGAGATCACATATAAAAGCTTTTCTGTCTCAAAAAGAAAAAATTTTGCACGCCTCTTTCTCACCTTCAAATAGTCATGGTGGCTTCAACCATCTTTGTCTCTACAAAGAACATTGTGTCATACACAGACAGATTCAGGACTGCTAGCAGAGTCTGGTGGCAATAGAAATGGAAAGGACAAGAGAAAGCCCAGGGGAGAAAGTGAGGATAGCAGGATGCTGCAGAGTTGGACAAGCTACAAAAGACATAAAATGGGCAGACGTAGATTAGTATAAGCCCCTTAACTGGAAGCTCAGGTGCAATGTGCTGTAGGGGTCATTGTCATTCATCTCCACTTCTGACTTTCCTGGCTCAGACTCATCTTTGGATGCAACTCACCAAAGTTGTTAAATTACGGGAACAAATGTCAGCTTCCTCTTCAATTTACCTGCCAATTCCCAGATGAGAGGTTTGGTGGTTCACAGCACAAAGAAGGCAGGCAATTACTCCTGAAACCGATGGGTAAGGCCTTAGGGAATCAATGAGATATATAGAAAGCCTGAAGCATAAGCATGACAAAAACAACACTAGAGTGTCCTCACCATAGGAATGACTGCCTTTTAGGACAAGAAAATTCTAGAAACAAAGTGAATCAATTGTAAATAAGATGGAGGCTGGGATTAAAAAGGTCAAGGCCAAGGACTGGGATATGAAGGTAGAACACTATGGCAAAACTGAGCCTGGGTTCAGACAAAATAGAGCACATAACCAAAATTCTCTCTCTCCAGAAATGCAAGGGAGAGATTGCTGTCCCTACCACAGAAATCTCTGCTGCCTTCTCTTCTTCCTTGCCAGAATCTCCCCATCTGCCATAAAGGTGCAGCTGCAGAAGTCCCGTAAGGCTGTCATGCAAACTTTAAGAGTGCTTGAAAGTCCTCAGCCCAGACATCATGAAGGTTAACCCATGAAGTTTATCTTCATACACAAATAGGCAGGAGGTGTCCTATTTTTACCTTGTCTCTAAGTGTGGCTGAACCCTTCTTGTAACACATACATACGCACACTGTTCTCTTCACAGTTCTCCGCCACTCACACTTTTCCTTGGAAGGAAATCAGAAGCTACAAACAGCTCCAGTGAGCAGAACAAACGAGAAATATAATCTAAAAAGTGATGAAGCCTCGCTACTGTAATTTAGCTGCCCAGCTCTGTCCAGAGCCCTCTCTAGTAACTCAGGCTTCTTATACAGGAGCCAAAGATCACATGTAGGATTCTAGCAGTGTGATGAGCAAAACCATTAAAGAGAAATTTGTTTGCTGCTGATAGAAATGTGATGAGGCATGGAAAAAAATACTAGGTCTGTGAGATGGAGGTATAAGAAGTGAGAGGAGAAAGAGATGGCAAGAACAGGAGGACAAAGCCAAACATTGGCAGCATGTACATCTCAAGTATTTTTAAAGTTCCTTGGCACTGATGCCATTCACTGATGAGAGACAGCTATGACAATTGCTGGTGTACCCACACCTGGCTGCACTGGTACTGGTTACAAGTTTGTAATAGCTTATAGTATCTCTCTATAATTGTCCTCCATTGGCAAGCTCAGACCATTTCAATACATATAAAAACCTGACCCACCCCTGAACCCCACCCTGTCTCAGGGTATGAGACAGAACCATGAGTTTGTTTGATGACTTTTGCTGTACCTTAAAGTTTATGAGTCTATACTGTTGTGTCCCCAGACACCTTATAATGTGGAATAACTCATTTAAAGGACAACAGCATAGCATGCATAGACTGGTGTCAAAGTGATGCAGAAGGGTTAAAAAAAGATACAAGAATTAATGTGGTTGATGGAAGTAGATGTTTAAAGAGAGGCTAAAAGCATTTTTGGAGGTGCATGGGTGAGTGTGACAGGAGGCCAGAATGGGCCCATAAGCAATTACACAACAATATGAACAGTAATCTCTGGGAGGGAAAAAAAAAAGAAATCTCTGAGGCCCCCACAGCGGTGCTGGGGACATAAGGGAGGATTTAGGATGATGGGCATTACACAGTATGCAAGTTTTGTTCTGAGGCAGCAAGATTAGTGGTGGATGAAAAGGAAGTAGAGGATGGAAAAGATCTTGCTGGCAGCAATTTCCCACCTTGGTGAGGAGTCTGGAGAGGAAGGCTTCTGCTCTGCATCAGCTGCTGGGCAACAAAACTGGTGTAAAACAGTTTCATTCCTGTAAGAAAAAAAAAAACACAACAACATAGCAGGTTAGAGTTCAACTCAGCAGAAAATTAAAGGGAAAATGTCTTTCCCGGGGCTGTTCCAAGGGGGTAGTGACTCCCAGTGATGCTGAAACAGAAATCTGATTATTACAGAAATGTTTTGCACTCTAAGGTGGTGGGAAGGAGGAGAGAACAGGCCTGACAATTCTGTTCTTCTGTCCCGATGCTGATGTCAAACTGTAGGGAATGAAGCAAAAGCACCCAAATAGAAAGATTTCCTTCTATCAGTATCTATCTCATGATCCCATAAATCTCATGGAAAACAGTTTGCCACTAATTTTTATTCCTTTTGGAACAGAAGCATCTCCTTAGATGTGTTTACTTAGATATGCTGTAATGCAAAGAGGTAGGTATTTTTATTGACAGTGGGCAAAATGAACTGTGCAGACATTACTCCTGAAACCTTTATAGGTAGCCTGTGCATATCAGCACTGGGCATTACCAGAAGCAGTCGTGAAAAACTTACAGGACGTGAACAAGTAAGGAGACCGAGATTATGAAGAGAGGAAGATACCACAGCAAAGAAAAAATTTAAAAGCAACACAAAACCTGAGCAAAACATGAAAACAAAACATGTTCATTAGAGGAGAATGGCAAAAGAATTAATCCAAAGGATGTGATTCTAGACCAGACTTCCAAAACTGCTCACTAGTCTTGAGTTACATAGAATCATAGAAT
>VZTY01033421.1:0-38445 GCA_013400935.1 Turnix velox
GATGAACCTTCACATTCACATTGTTAGGTGTTCTCCTTTTTTTAATCAGCCTTCACTGAAGCTTTTGTAGCCAATTCTTAAGCTTTGGTAGCCCCAATTATTTTGTTATTCTGAAGTCTCAATGCTCTTAAGAGGCATGAGAAACAATACAACATTCTATATGGTTTTGTAAATTCGTGAGCCTTCAGACTCCAAGGCTAGGGACACATTTTGCCCAAATATTAAATGTTATTGTACCTTAGATGTTATTGAACCTACTCATTCTAAGCATCACTAAATTTTTCATTTCTTTATAATAATATACCATATTATTACCAAAATAACTGTGACCTAGCAGTAGTGGTTAATCTGTAAAATGTGTTTTGTGGCTTGTTGAACACTTTTGACAGTAAGTGCTTGTTTTTCATAACAAAATAACTGTTTTGCTGCAGTTCGATGACTCAGGACAAAATAATGGATCTTGGAATCACTTATTGTCCTGTGTTTCCAGTTTAAATCTGGCCAGGATGCATAACAGCCAAAAGTTCTTGCAAAATTAGTGTCTCCTCAATGCCTTACATAAAATATATACTGGCTGAGGAAAGACAGCCAAGTCACAAATCTTATTGCTGTCATTGGCATCCATGCTGGCCATCTCAGAAGTCAGCTTTCTGAATGTCATGAAAAATGAGGCTGTGTCTCTAGGTTAGGACTGTGAGACAGATTATTATTGAAAGCCTGAAGTGCTCTTGCATTTCCATTTGGAGCAGCTGAGGAGGAAAATGAAGTTTTAAAATGGAACTTGATCAGCTCATGAAAAGAATTCCATGATACAGCTTTGTCTCCCAGCATAGAAATGGATGTAGTGATATAGCAAATAGCACCTCAGTTATGATCCTGTGTGATATTCCTGTTCTGTTGGTAAAAAGAAAAAAGAACAAAATCATCAAAATGGTTGGGGTAGCACATTTTTCCAAGCTGAGCTTCACAGTTATTGCAGCAGCAATTCCTATACCATAAGGGGACAGAATACGACAGGCAAATAATATTAATACAATTCAGTCAGTCAAACCAGCCCTTCCATACAACCTTTTATACTGACTGCTAAGGACAGTTTACTATCAAATAGAATAAAAGCCAAAAATGTTTAAGTGCCAAGTAAAACACAAGCAACTTGCCAAAGACTCAAAATCATATGAATAAGGACTAAGGAGTTCAGCAGATTTGGAACATAATGCTTTAAATAAGTCTTAGTCTCTAAATATACCTGTCAATATGGAAAAGAGATAATAAATTATCATACCAAGACTGAGAAGTGCATGCCAGACTGTGAGGGTTACAAAGGCTCTAGACTGTCCCTGCTCAGAGTATCTCCACCTGTTATGCTTATTCATTTTTACTAGGTGTAGGGGCAATTGTGGTGGTTAGGTTTGGTGGAGCAGGCACTAGATGACTGCTGGCTTCTTGCAGTTTCTTTTTCTTTTCTTCAAAAGTCTTAAGAAAGCTTATGAAGCCTTCAGAGTTAAAGGCACAGTGGAAATATAAAAACAGTCTCATTTTTTCAGAACGCTTGATTACATTCAGTTCTTCAGAGACGCGCAAGAAAAGCAGAGGGACATACCTTGCTGGTTTGGTTTTGACAATTTCACGTGAGTGAAGCTCCGAGGGAAGGCATCATTAAGAAGGTCCGCCTGAGTCATTCAGCTGATTTTAGAAATTACTGCTCTAACACCACAGTATGGAACAACTGCATGTGGGAGAGACCTGGATTTTGAGTTGTCTTTGAAGCAAACAATTTCCTAAATCCTAATAAAGAAAGGATAGATTAAAACCACATACAAAAAATGAAGCTTTTGATACAAAGGCAAATTCAGGTTGGAGAAAGATTTTTCTTACTGTATTTGGAAATCCATGTTATGGAGAAAGGTGAAGCACACCTGAGAAGGCCATGGCACAGAGATGGAGCTACTGCTGTGACAGAAAGCTTAATGCATTTCTGAAGCAGGATGCTTGGAAATACCTCCTGTTCAGGAAGGGGCAAAGCTTTGTGTTCTTAGACTAAAGGAAATCTCCCACATGCACACTTCATTTTTCCTTTACTTTTTTTTTTTTTTTAATAAAGAATAATAGAGGTTCTGTAGATGTAGACTGCATTTTGCACAGAAGCAAGCGAAAATTGAGACAACATATGTGGTTTGAATTTCTAACACAAAGGGCTCAGAGATCCTCCTCAGGAAAAATATAGCATCTCCAGAGCAGTGTATATTTTGACTGCTGTATCCTCTGAAAGTTGCTGTCAAGATGAGATATGTGATAAACCAAGAGAGAAAAGTTTAATGTTGGACCTACAGAAGTCAGTAAAAGTTTTCCTGCTTGACTGCATTACAAACAGATTCAATATATATAACAAGCAGGAACTGAACAAATGTATCCTAAAAACTCTGGTTGGCTGCTTAAAAGATCAAGAAAGTAAAGGAATAAAGTCACTAAGCCATTTCTGTATGTAAAAAAGCCGTGGGTTACAGGATTAATTTTTTAGAACATATCTCTGTACTCTGAATAACCAAGTAAGCCTTAACTTGTGGAATTTTAATAGCCATCACATTGCTGAAGTCTAAAGGAAACCCAGAGGAAACTTAATAATATTAAAAGTTATTTTAAAGGGAGTTCACATTGGTTTGAAGGATATTTATCTTCACACACAATATCCACCATTGTAAATTCAGAGAACCTAGATTTAAATTCAGAAAACCACCATGTATCTTTACAGCCTATAGTATATAAATCTAGTATTATTCTTAAAATATCCACTAGTAAGATATTAATCTTTTACAGGTAGAATTAAAATTCTGAAAGTCATTCAAATAAAAATAAAGAAATACAGTAAAAATATTCCCTCTAGAAATGAGGGGAAACTTGGAACTTTGTGGTAAGAGGTTAGTTTGTCCATGCTGCAATGAATAGAGAATAGTCTATACAGTTTTTCATATCAGACTTGCAAAAGGAGATTGGAACATATAGAAATTAATGTTGCTGAATTATTTAATAGTAACTGAAACACATGTAAAGAAGAACTGAACAAACAGGAGAATAAAAAGTAATTTTGAATGAAATCAGAAGCTTCAACAAATATAGTTTCCCCTTGCTGTGAAAAAAGTAATTATCAAAATTGTTCGGAATATGTTGCCAATTACTCTGCTCTATAACTGCTAACTTTCTCAGTTCTCCTCCTGCCTTTGCAGGGCTCTCTGTCACTGGAAACATCTTAAACCAATTTAAAGTGCTACACCTGAATAAACATGTTGTAAAAGTGTTTATGTATTGAAGTGGGTCAGTTCAAGGTATGGTATTTGGCTGGAACTTCTAATTTCTCTTTTTACTGCGAAAGGGCTGCCAGGAGGAGGAAGTCTGAGCTGAATTAATACATTTGTTACAGTGGAAGTAGAATGGAAACTACTTTAACCACAAATCAAACTGCCTCTTTCATTTACGCCAGTGATAGAGTTTTTCTAAGAAATATAGACCCTGGCATACAGCCACTGTAAGTTCATGTTTGAAAAGGAAACCTATATGCTTATTTCTATAAGGTTTACTCCTATGCTTATTTGCAAGTTCTTTTTTGGAATGATTGAGTTAACAGCATTATACGTTTGTGAGGCAGATGCTCCCCTGCTGCCCACATAGCAAAGTTCTCCAGTTGGTTTAGAAGCATCCCCAGGCACCACGATGTGGTGCCTGTGCCTTTACCTTCCCATTTAAAGGACCTCTGTGTCCCCCACCCAGCACAGCTGCACAGCTTCACATGACACTGTCTCATTTTCTGACGGATGAAGGGCTCTGCATAATACACGTATGCACAAAAGTATTTATGCTGCCAAAATAAATTCTGTTAAGAGCAAGGGTTTATTTGCTAAAATGTCACTGATGCAGTTTCAGTGACTGGTTTTGCTTTCTTTTCTTTTACTGAAGTTTAGATCCTATAATATACTGAGGTTACCACGCAGTCCTGACTGTACAAATATTTTAAAGAAATATGCACATCTCCCGGGATTGGAACCGAAGTCAATAATGTACATATTTCAGACTCTGTTCTCTTTAACGGCTGAAAGCTTTCCTACCTTTACTGGTGAATGAACATCAGTTTGAGTCACACCACACAATATTTATTTTTAAAGCAGAAGTATATTTGTTATCTACACTCCTCTTTGCTACCGATTTGCTTTCAGGATATAAGATTCATACTCAAGTGAGGCAAAATTTAGATGACCAAATTACATTATCCTTTAGATGGACTGCAGGTTACAATTGGGCTCATATATTTTTCAGCTCTATAAATGTGCACACAAGACTAAAGTACCTATGTAATGAATAAAATATACAGTTCACAGGGACTGAATTGTAGTGACAAACTACTTGTGAAGCTGCTGAAAATTTTCAAAATTGTTGGACTTTTTTGTCTTTTACATTCTGTTCAGCAAAATGCAGGCAGTTAGAATTCTTAATCATGTGAATCCAGGATGGCCATGTTTCAGTCAGAGGCTGGACTCTTGCAGCAGCTTCTGGAGGGGCAGAAATTCACCCTTTAACTTACGATTTTCATTACTTTATAGGTCGAAGTATCAATGTTAAGTCTGCTGGCCTGATAGGAAGACATGGGCCTCAGTCAAAACAACCATTCATGGTTGCATTCTTCAAGGCAAGTGAAGTGCTTTTCCGTTCTGTCCGAGCAGCCAACAATAAAAGGAAAAATCAGAACCGCAACAAATCCAGTAATCATCAGGAGTCTTCTAGGATGCCAAGTGTTGGTGGTAAGATAAAGTTCTGATTATCTAGTGTGTTTTAGGGAGTTATGGGCAGCTGCTCAAATCCAGTAGATTCACAGCACCTCAACAAGATGTTGTTCACTAGCCGAACTGTCAGAAACTGTGTTCCTGCTTCATTTCTACCTGTCTGCTTCCCAGCTTTACTTAAACTTCTTTTGATACATTCTCCTTGAACATGATCTGCCTTCGCTGAGTCAGGTCATTTACATGTGTGTTTAAATGCTCAAGTGGTTTGAGCAAGTTGTATCTGAGCTTGAATATAGTCCTATGTAGTAGGCACTTGGGTGAGATCTTTGCTATGTATGACAAAAAGGTAGAGAGAGTGGAAAAAACAGTTGCATCCCAAGTGCTTGTCTAGAAAGCAGACACTGTGAACTCTTGTTTAACTGCCATCCAGCTGAAGAGGCCAAGATATAAAACAAAAATCTGAATGCTGGAAATGAGAAGCCTTCATAATCAGTGGAAATATGAACTGTTTATAAGTTCAGACCAGTGTAAATATGCAGTTCATTCCTGAATGGAATTTATTGGATCACTTGTTTACCTGAAAGGTACTGACAGTGATGTTTGTGAAAATGTTGGTAAGTCCTGGAATAAGTTTTGCTCCAGTTCTTTCCTGAAATGCTTCTTTCAGCTGAAAGTACAAAATCACCTTTAAAATATCCTCTTTTGAACAAGCATTTCTACTTTTCAGAGACAGGTTTTGAAAATTTATCTTTCTAAAAGTATAGCAGATCTAGATACAGCATACCATAACCCCCATAAGGACACTATTCTTAAGCCCCATGGATAACTACAAGTAAGTGAATTAGTATTTAACAGCCCTGGAGTGGAACTCATCTGTTTGAGGAGAACCATTATGAATGTTATGCACCACCTAGATCTATCTCAAAACCTCAAAAGTGATAGGTGAGAGACCCCTCTAGCATAATATATAAGCCTTTTCCAGATGCATGAAGATGATTTTTTCCTTATCAACTCCAAATTGCTAAAGAAATCACAGAAGTTATTTGAATAGCTTTCTAAATTTATTTTAGGTTTACCTGGTGTTCTACTGTAATAAAAGGCTAAGAATGAGGCTTAAAACATCTTTCTTTTACGGCAATGAATATCACTTATTCAGTAGTGGGCTCAACTTTATTTTCACATGATGTATAGGTAGAAGAAATACTCTCCTATTTCTCTAGTTTCTCTGGAGGACTTGAAGAATAGTTATTTCTAAGTCAGATGACCTATGTGACATGTGACTTGCTTCTGAGGATCCTAGCTTTTTTAAGGCCCTTGACATTTGTTATGGCACCAGGGACCGACCTCTATTTACAAGCACGTATTATTTGGGGAGGCTTTTTGAGTGTTGTTAAATTTTCTGATATTCTTAACAGATATAGCACAAATGACTCATCTGCCCAATGAACTTCTAACCTCTTATTTCAATACTGAGCAGTTTGTCGATATTGCAGGGTTGCAGATGCGAATAAATAATGAAAGAAGTCCCAAACTGGATCATTGTAGTTTCTTACTAGTGAAAAAAAGAAATAACATGCTCTATAGAAGAAAGGCCTTTTAAAAATAATTCCTTACTTATGAAGTGATACTGAATAAATATTTTCTCTCTTCACTAATTGCTTAAACTTGAGATTTTTTGAAACAATGCAGCTTAAAAAGTGACTGAGCATCTTGCAATTTTCATTATTTAAGTGTGCATATCAGTTAAGTTTGCTAGCACTACAACAGTGAATTTTTACTGCTGTACTGCTCACATGATGCACTTTCCAGTTTTCATAAAGTGCCATTTGATTTAATAATGCAAATCCCTGCTTGTTCCCTGCCTGGAGAAAACTTAATACATGCTAGCAAGTTGCAATGGCATAAAAATTGCCTCAGGAATAGCTGCCCGTATGTCTCCAAACACCAGTCAACCTGATCTGTGAATCTACTTGTGCTCCAAAGCTGTAGGAAAACACAAATCAGAGCATCTCTAGGGAACTAAGCATTATGAAACAAACCTCTACCAAATCTCTTAAGGGCTTCAGTCTATATTTTGATCCATGCCAGGTCTGTGTCAAAAAAGACTTGTAGTTCCAGAAAAGAAGCAACTCCAAATGCAGAAGCAATATCCCTGACTGGAGATAGAGGTATCAAGATGCGGGTGGTTGGAATAAGTGGCAAAGCTGAAGACAGATAAGTAATCATAGCCTCACACTGGCAAAGCTGAAGACAGATAAGTAATCATAGCCTCACATTGCAATGTCCTCTGTGTCAAAATGGCTTGGAGCAGTAGCTCCCGCACTGTGGCAAATCAGCTTCCATGTTCCTGCCTTGCAGTTTGCTCCCTCTCTGGAGGTGTTTAAGGCCAGGCTGGACAAGGTACTGAGCAACCTGGTCTAGTGGGAGGTGTCCCTGCCTATGGCGGGAGAGCTGGAACTAGATGATCTTTAAGGTCCCTTCCAACCCAACCCATTCTCTGATTCTAAACAGAGTCCATGTTGCAAAAAGCTGCTTTTCTCTGCGTGCCATTAATAATCAGTGATGGGACTTTTAATTCATAGAATCATAGAATCATAGAATAGTTTGGGTTGGAAGGGACCTTAGAGATCATCGAGTTCCAACCCCCCTGCCATAGGCAGGGACACCTCCCACTAGACCAGGCTGCCCAGTGCCTTGTCCAGCCTAGTCTTGAACACCTCCTCTAAGTGATGCAAAACACTTTTTGTTTTAATAACACTTGCAACAGCACTCATTAAAATTTGCAGAGGAGCATTTTGATGGCTACAAAGGCAATGCACAGATTCTATCCAGATGCTTCAGTGTGCAAAAAAGATGTGAAGGAGAGAAAACATTCCTGTTCCCAGATCTCCACAGAATACAGGAAGAGTTATTTCATGAGTAGAGCCTGTCAATGGGGAAAAGCTATGGTCCTCTCCTCCTCTTCAGCAGCCCTGGGAACTGTACAAATGCAGAGGTATGCTGAAACCCTGCTGGGTTGTGGGAGAAGGTGGATTCTCTCACTTCTCTACAGTTTTCAGTAAAAGCTCTTTAAAAGTAGAATCATAGAATGGATTGGAAGGGACCTTAAAGACCATGCCAACCTCATGAAGTTCAAAAAGGCCAAGTGCAAGGTCCTGCACCCACCTGGGCTGGGACAACCCCAAGCACAGATATAGGCTGGGTGGAGAGTGGCTTGAATGCAGCCCTGAACAGAAGGATTTGGGGGTGTCAGTGGATATGAAACTCAACATGAGCCACCCATGTGTGATTGCAGCTCAGAAGACCAACCATCAAGAAAAGTGTGAACAGCAGGTCAAGAGAGGTGATTTTGCCCCTCTACTTGGCTCTGGTGAGCCCCACCTGGAATATTGTGTCCAGTTATGGAGCCCTCAACATAAGAAGGACATTGAGCTGTTGGAGCGGGTCCAGAGGAGAGCCATGAAGATGACCAGAGGGCTGGAGCACCTCCCTTATGAGGACAGGCTGAAGGNAATATGTTGCCCAGAGAGGTTGTGGATGACCCCATGGCAGGGGGGTTGAAACCAGATAATCTTTAAGGTCCCTTCAAACCAAACCATTCTATGATGCTATAATCATGTAGTTCCAAGGGCAGGAACACCTCCCACTCAACCAGGTTGCTCAAAGCCCCATCCAGCCTGACCTTGAACACTTCCAGGAATGGGGCATCCACAAGTTCTCTGAGAAAACTGTTCCCGTGCCTCACCATCATCACAGTGAAAAATTTCTTCCTAACATCTAATAGAAATCTACCCTTTTTCAGTTATAAGCTACTACCTCTTGTGCTATCACTATATGCCCTTGTAAAAAATTTCTCTCTAGCTTTCTTGTAGTTGTTCTTCAGATGCAGGAGAGCTGCTATGAGATCTCCTTGAAGTCTCCTCTTCATATTAAACTCTAGGAAAAGTCCAAATAACTTTTTTCAACATCTTCCTCAGGAAAGCCTGTCAATAGACACCCCTGCTGCAAGATAATCTTGACATAAATGAAACAGTAATGAGCAAATGTAATTGTGTCATGTAGGTTGTTGTTTCTGAGCTTATTCCATAATCTTGTATCTTCAGCATCAGACATTGGCAGTGAAAAATGCTTGCAGCCAGAAGTTATGTAGCCAGACACAAATAGGGATGCTGTCACTTACAGATCACAGGCTTTGGACATACTTCTCCCTGCACATCAATCCTGACTTTACATCAGTCATTCTTTCTCCTTTTTTGGTTTTTTCCTCTTCTTTTTCTGTTGTTATTTTTTTCCTTTTTCCCTTCCTCTTTCTCCTTCCCTTTGCCATTTTCCTTTTGTGTTTTGCCATCTTACTTTTGCCACCCTCTTTTCTAAGTTCCTGGACCTCGGTGATTAGCTTTACTGCATTCTCAACACATCAAAAAGGAAAGCCCCACCAGGCAACTAATTTCTTCCCTTCCAATAGAAAACACATTATGTGAGTTATTCATGAAGATAGCCATAAGCATAACATGAAGAAAATAAAATATATATATGTCAGTTATTACAACAGCTGGGCAAATGTTGACAGATTTGGGGTCAACATCCCTGTGTTGCTCAGAACTTCAAGAGAAGATGATATCAATGCAGTGCACAGACAGATCTAATTAATCTTAGCATTCACACTCCACCTGCTTGCTCTGACCAGAAGACTGAACTATTTATTACTTACTTGTATTTTTGTCAAACTGTAGATAAAAGGAACAACAATACAACTTGTCACACACACTACATGACAAAACACTTCCTTAAAACAAAATCTGGCTTAATTTTTTTTACATCACCTAAAAAGAATTACATTTTAATTGGGCACAAGAGAATATCCCCATTTAGATAATGAATAGCAATTTACACCACAACACTCAAAAGCTACAAAATTTTTGTACATAATGCAATGAAATAACCCCCCCCAGTACTTAAATCTGCATTTCTGCTATTTTGTTGTTTGGTGTAACACTAAATAATTAAAAACACAGCACTTTAGGTTAGTATATATAGATTAGTATATACATATATACATCTATATTTTCTTGAAAAACAAGTCCTCGTTATATTTCCAATAAATATGTTTTCTTGCCCTTCTTCCATAGCTCTTTCTTCTACGTAAGGGTTTGGACTTCAACTGCAGTCCCTGAATAGCTGAAGAACAATGTTTTCTTAGTCACAATAGCCTACAGTTTTGATTCTTGGCAGAGTAAGCATATGGATCTTGAAACTAAAGCATGTGAAATTGGATCCTTGGCACTAGATCTTATTATAAATGTCACATTGGATACTTATATGAAATGTTACATTACACAAAACATTTGTCTCATAAGAAAGACAGAATGCAAGGAAGGAATATTGACTTCTTCATAGGTGCCTGGATTAGATAGTTGCAGATTGACGTTTGCAAATGAAATGCAGACAGTCTTATCAGGTATCCTGGTGGGACCACTCCTTCACTGCTTCCTGACACATATTTAAATGACTCAGAGCATTGAGACCACGAGGATATCTATGTGATCATTGACATGCTATTCAGCCTTTCTCCTTTAACTGTAGGGACTTTGCTATATTCTGGTACTAAAACTTCTGTATACATTCTTAAATAAGAATTTCAATATGAGCAAAATGACAGAAGTAATCTTTAGCTTTCATTTGTTTGCCTCTCAAACCAGACTGACTTTTCTGACTTTCATGTCTGCATTTCTTTCCCATATTTTACTGTCACAGTTTTTTTTGCAAAGTGGTTTGCAGTCTGAGCAACTAATTGCTGAAACAGAAAGCTCAATATTTGCCTTCTATGGGCACTGATATTAGTCAAAATCAGTATACAGGTCCTTATAAAAACTGATCAGTGAAACTACTTTCAACTTCTTTAAGTTAAAGAACCTTTGCTCTCTACTATCTTCACCTTACTTCTAATTTGTGTGCGGAACATACTAAATTATTACAGACTACTCAGCACCAAGGATGACTAAGTGTTACTGGTTATATTAAAGGTATATGCATTTTTGAAAACTCGTGATGTCCTTACTCATTTTACCTATCCAAATCTTATCTTACCAGTTTGGCCCTAAGAATGCTGTAGGAGACAATATATGAAAAATCTTCCTAAAATGAAATGAACAATGTCCAGTGCTCTTTACAAGAACATAAAGCCAGTCAGCTTGTGACAGAAACCAATCAGGTTGATTAAGCATGGTTCAGAATAATAAATCCATGCTGACTGTTACCAAACTCTTTATTCTTTGTGAGCTTGGACACAGCTTCCAGAAGAATTTGTGCCACAGACTCCCCAGAAACTGAGATTAAAATGACAGCCTTTTTCAAGGATAAGTGTGACATTTGTCCACTTGTGTATCACCAAAAATATCCTCCAGTGACCATGAACACTCAAAAATTTCACTGAGTGACTTTGCAATGATGTTGGTCCTCTCATTTCCCGCCCTGAAATTCATCCCTTCTGCTTACATAGCCACATGTAATTTGCTTAAGTAGTTCCTAACTCTGTCTTTTTACTGTGGTTAGGACTTCAGCCACTGGACTCAGGGATTTATGAATCCTCAGGATAAATCTTGACAGCAAAAAAAGAATTAAACTGGGTACATTAACCTTTTTTGAGTCCCTGTCACTAGGTTCTCCGCCTTCCTGAACAATGAACATGTATTTTTCTTAGTTTTGCTTTTTGACATGAATGCACCTACAGAAGTCCTTCTTGCTGACCTTCACATCCCTTACAAGATTAAACTCTAGAGAAGTTTTTGCTTTTTTATATCCATCCTTCCACATTCAGACAATGTGTTTGTATTATTTCTGTGTAGCTATTCCCCACCCCACATTACTTCTACATTTTTATTTAAGCCCCATCAGGAACTTCCTATTCAAGAAAGGCTTTGTTTCATACTTGCTTGACCCGTGCATGAGAGCAGACTTAGCCTGCGCTTCTCTCAGCGGCTGTCCTAGGAGATTAGCCAGCTTTCCTGGTCTTTTTGCCCTCCAGGTCAATCTGACATGAGATCATGTGAGGAAGATCTCTGAACCTGTGTGCCTGGAGTCCATGGTTGCAATGCTAATGTTGGTATAGGTCATCTCTCATAAACTTTTAGTCCTGCAGCCTCATCATTCTGCAGTTCTCATCAATACCCCCAACCTGTTCTTTATTAATTGATTTGCACAAATTGAACATAATAGTAAAATTTTCTATAAAACAACTGGTATACAATATACTTCTAGAAAACAATATAGGAATCTAAATAATTGCTTTACTTTATTTGCCAGTTTGTTAAGTTTTGTCCATCACATCGTATCTTCAGAAAGACACAGAGAAACCAGAGAACCCAGAGAAGCAATAATAGCCCAGGCTGGGACGTGTATGGAAGGTTCTTTGTGTCCTTCTATAGTGACACATCTCCAGCATTGCAGAAATGTTCAAAACTTTAAAAAGCATCTGTTAGTCTGTTTATATTAGTATGACTAACTAAAGACCACCAAGAAGCAACTATTTGCAGAAATATTATTAAAATGCAATAATGTTTAAATATCAGACTTCTGTGAACTCTGTTGTTTCCACACAATTTTTATCATTGTTCATTTGTCTTTTGACTTGGGCTACTTTCTTTATCTGACAATTAAACAGATGTGCCAACAGATGAATTCACTGTATCTTGGGTCAAGCTCTCACTTGTCCTCCTTTGGTTACCTGTGTGTGTATTACCAGAGTTGTTACCTAGCTAGCCAGCATGCAGACATCTTGTAAACCCATTTCCCCTAATGCTGAACGCATTGTTTGTCTGGGTGTACAAACTGTATTGTTTTCTGCATTTCTAAGTTGCCTTTAGGATCAACCCTAGGAACATAAATGAAAGGACGCGTCTTCCTTTCCATTGTACATTTGGTCAGGAGCTCATAAATAGCTAAATCTTGTTTGTTCTGGAAATGCTTCTAATCAAGTTATTATTCTCTTCTTCCTGTAGACTATAATACAAGTGAGCAAAAGCAAGCATGTAAGAAACATGAACTTTACGTAAGTTTCCGAGACTTAGGATGGCAGGTAAGATTATAAACTTTGGTTTTTATCAATTTAAATTGACACAATCTATTTGCATTCCCTTATTCTTTGCAGTCTCTAGTGGTAATGGTAATTGGCATTTTACTGATGAGAGACAAATTCTTCAATACAATTTATAATGAATCCCTATCATTATCACTGTAGCTTTTTTGGCTGCTGTTCTCTCAATGATTTTGCAACCATTAATGGCTTCAAGATCTGGATTCATTCATGTAAGGATAAATTTGAACATGTAAATCTATTCAAGTTATGAATAAATCTGCACAGTGAGTGGTGTACCTTTTCAGTTTCACTTGAATTCTCCCTGGTTTGATGCTGTCTACTGCAGAACAGGGCGATTTCACTGGGGAAGGATCCATATGGAACTGGAACTTGAATCACTGATCAGTGATCTTTACAATACCACAGTTAATATAATTTGTAGGAAAAATTCATCCTGCAATACCTTAACTAAACAAAGAAAGTACTTGCAGCAAAAGGTCATAAAGACGAGCTGGGCTTTTTTCTGGCAAGGCAACCATAAGCAGCCTATAACCTGGATATATTGAATATGTACGTATGAACACTGAAATAGCTGCCTGTGTATTTCACATTTCTCTGAATTATTTTAAAACAATTCTCCATAAGCAGATCAAGTTTTTAGGAGAAAATGTATGTTTTCTCTTTAGTGACAGCTCATCTTTTACACATCTAACTCACGTTCTCATATGGCTGCATTATTCTGCCTGATTTTGTAACATGTTCATTCTAACAGCAGCCCAAAGCCTGAAGAAGCAGGCAGAGACTGTTTTCAAAAGTCTGCAGAGCATAATCCCCCCAGTCCATAGGCACAGAGCAGGTTTGTGGTCTTGACTTGAAATCAGGCTGCTAAGCAAGTGAGCTGTTGTTCCTCAGTAGATCACCGATTTTTCTAGATTCCACCAGATTTTTCATTTTTTTTAAACATCAAATTGTGATAAGTTCCAATATAAGCAAGGCTCTCAGTCATTCAAGGGGTCCACAGAGAAAATAGATTTTTTTCACAAAAAATCCTTGAATTCAAATTTCTGTTTTTAAGACAAAGCTACACTGCACAATATTTCTTCAGTGAAACTGAGGGTGAAACAAGCCAAAAAGAAACAAAATCTAAGAAGTAGGTACTTGATCCTCTCCACTTGTTCCACAACATGTCCATTAACTTTGCCTGGCAAAGGGAGAAATTAGCAAACTAAGACCTTTCCTTTTATTAACATTTCAAAATATTTTCCCTCTTGTGGTCTTTTCCCCATGCTGTATTGCTAGAAATACTCAAAATGTATGATCCAGAGACATCCCAGTGGGTAATCTCCAACAACACTCAGTCTCATGCAATAAAACAATTATTAGTTTTGAGTAAGCTGAAGCAAGAGGACGCATTTTAATTGCTTTTGTTGCACCAAGAAGTTCTCAAGGTTTTTATTTTGGGAAGAAAAGTATTCTGTCAAGCATATTTGGACCCTTAATTCTTCTTACAGTCTCATTAGTTTTTATTCAGTGCATATTTCTAAATTTAAATTAATTTTCATCTGAATTTTGCATAAGCAAAGAAAATACTAATTTTTTGGTCGAAATAAGCAATTTAACGTGCCACATTCATTTTGGTTTTGGATAAGTCTTAGTTTAATATAGTTTAAAACTCTCTGAGTGAGAGAACAGAAAAAATAGTAGTTTATCTATTTGTTCTTGGTTTAGGATTGGATTATTGCACCAGAGGGCTATGCTGCATTCTACTGCGATGGAGAGTGTTCCTTCCCCCTCAATGCCCACATGAACGCCACAAACCATGCCATTGTTCAGACTCTGGTATGCCTCTGCCTATGTTGCAATTGCCTACTTTGCAGTTTTAATAGTTTTGGCACACAGATAGTGTCTCCCTCTGTTTGCTGCTATTGGATTTTGATTATTTCTTTGTAAATGATAACCCATTTCATATATGTGCTTTGATGATTATGCTGGTAAGAGACTGAACTGTCCAGAGTGGCCCATATGGTAGGTTTCACTTCCATTGCAAATGCACAAACACATGAGAAGATTATGCTCTATTACTGGAGAATTGTGTAGACAAGAATGAAAGGGGCCCCCTGGTCCCACTTCCAAGAGCTTTTTGCAGCTTACTGAGGCTCCATGTTCTGACTTCCAGAATCATTGACTGTTGGCCACCCTGTGGACCTCTGTTGTCAACTGTTGGCAGAGATACCTGAACCATAATTTAATGCGCAAGCAGATGAATTTGCATCTAAGAAATAGTGTTCTGTCATGCCTGGCTAACAACTGCAATTTATAAATAAGTGTCTTTGGACCTGTTGCTCTGCCTGGTACATGTAAAAGGGGATTTGCAGCCAGCTTTCTGCCTCCGTTAGTTCTTATGCTAGTCCTGTGCATCAGCTGGAGGGACCAAAATGATGACCTTAGTTGAAGCAGCTGGCTAGGCCTCTTCTACTCCAGCAAATTCAGACGTGGTTTAGAAACCACAGATCTAACAGAAATCAAGACCTGTATACTATGTCTAAATTTATTGCTGGGAAGCCTGATCATGGTTTTCACCTGTGTCAGCGGAAGAACTGGCTCTGAACAGCATCAATATTAGCAGAATGATTAAGGAGCAAAAGAATGAGAGATAATACACAAGGAGGGAGTGGGAGTACAAAATCAGAACACTGATTAGTTTTTGGAAATGCCAAGAGACTCAACTGCAGTGAGAGAAACCTAGATTTAAGGTGCCCCCTGATTTAAACTGGTTATAGGAAAGTATCCTGACAACCAGACTATGCTGATGAGTCTGTCCATGGATGATGACCTATTTGTTTGATTCTAATACAAAAACCCCAAGTCTGAAAAATTTTGTCCTTCAGAAATGAATGCACCTATTCCCCTCTCAGGTAAAGAAAACAATCCACAAAAAAAATCTCCTCCCCCCCCCCCTTGCAATAAAAAAGGAAAGAACTCAAAAAAAGAGGTTTTTTTATTTCTTTCTGATAGAAAACAAAATCTGCTTGTGAAAAGTGACAAGAATTTCTACATGTGAGGAACATTTTTAAAACCTCAGCTTCTGCTGAGACCTTTCCTTTTATGATCAGCTTTTCTTTTAAAAAAATATGTGCTGTTATTTCCCTGTAATGGAATTCAACTCAGCAAGATTTACAAAAAGAAGGGAAAAATTCAGAAATAAGCAGAAGAATTGAGTAAGATGTTCAGGTGAAGTGGAACAGGAAGTGCTATCTGGCAGGGAATAAATTAATGTGCCTAGAAGACAATGAAGAACAGCACATATGCAGTCCTCAGCTGAAAAGAAATAGGTCAGCAAAGCAATAGTTCAGCATTATGTAAACATTGTCCAGATACATTGCAAATATAGGTGAGATCCCCAGTTTACAGTACCCTGTGCAGTTATGGACCATTAAATAAGAAATGGCCCTGTGCTGCTTTCTCTTCTGTGTCTACCCTTATAAAAAATACTCAGAATATTGTTAAGAAATTTCTGGGGTTTGTCCTATTTTAAAAATTGGATACTTAAATTTTCCCTCTTTTTTATGGCTTTTTTGGAATTGTGTGTCTCCCTCTGCATGTACTGTACAAGCAGTCAGTTGTGCAGCCAAAAAATCATGAGGCTAATTAAATTTAAACTGCACATAAATTAGATGAGATAACAGTAGTTGAATGCTTTCTGGATTAAATTATACAAATTTTAGATTTACACAAGGTGTGCATATGGGGATGGCTTGGGAAACAATTATTCATACACCCCACCCTAATCCAAATGTAATAATCTCCCAGCCATACTGATTACACCATTCTAAAAAAGTCCATTCTTTGGGTTGGGAAGTGATCATTCCTTGGTACCCCTCCAAAATTTACTGACTCACTTTTTTTCTTTTTTAAGAAGAATAGGAGAAACTCAGGGCCAGTACCTCTCTCTCTCTCTTGTTTTTCTGAGCCTGAACTTAGGCAGACACGATACAAATGCATAAAAATACAAGACAGATTACATTTAATGAATTTTATAAGCTTGCCTCTCCTCTCTTGATTCCCACCATCCTCTGAACAGGTGTTGGAGTAGAATTGACTTCATGGGCATATCAACCAGTGGATTAGTAGGCAGTCTAGCCTTGACTTCCAGTCTTACCCTTGAAAAGGCTGTGAGTAATGCTGTGGCACAGGGCTAGCAGGGCCATGGAGCTGCCAGCTGGGGTAGCAGGGGCTGGTAGGAGCAGGAGTTATGGCAGGGCAAACATCTGCCTAGACAATCATTCTTTCCTCTAGCGCTTTGCTATTCATTTGTTAAACTGTTTTTAAATGTGTGTCTAAGCCCTTTCTAAACTGCTACTTCAGGATTTATTATTGCTCATTTCAAAAGACCTTCTCATGGTAACAGTTATGTAAAAATCGTTTCCTGATAGACTGTTCTCTGTTGTCTGGCAAAGGCTCTGGGCTTATATCACTGCAAGACAGATGGCTCTAACAGATTTACAAAGACTTAACATACAAATGAAACCTATTACTGCTGAAGTCTTCATTCATACCTTAATAATCTCTTGCCCTCTCTATTACAATTCCCTCTTTTCTGGCCTCCTCAGTTTCCAAGTCTTTGGCATGTGTAGAATATTACATCCAACTTTATTTCAAGTACAAAGAACTTGCAGCATTTCCCCCATTTTCAGTCATTTCTACTAGATTTTGTTGGTTCCGGGACACTGTTCAAACCTCTTTTCCTTCTCTTCAACCTTTCATTGATATATTTCAGCCTAGTGTATATAATGCCTTCTGTGATTCAGCCCTTCCCCCAAACCTTCTGTCCAGCTGGCACCCACCTTATGAACTGATTTTTACTTCAGTGGAAGTCAAAATTGGACCCACAGATACCTAGATCAGATCTTAAAATACACTTATGCTGCCTGAGAATCCTCATCTTGCTGATTTGTCGGCTGAAAACAGTCTCAGCAGCCTACACAGCCTTTGCTGCCAGCAGGAGACTTTCCTCCACACTGAGACCCTGCCACAAGAAAGCATTTTAGCACATGCTGGGGTTCCAGTGAGACCTGGGGCTTGAGCCTGTGCTTCGTGTTAAGCATCAACCTCCACAGAGATGGTACTGAAAGAGTGTTTTAGTGTTTTCCTGAGCAGCCGCCTAACTCCAACTCTTTTCTAAATTTCATCCAAAACCCACATTCTGTCTTGGCCTCTCCTTCTTATCCTCATTTATCTCTCCATCTGCTGTTATTGTATAATTCTGCCCATGCAATTTAAATCAGAGCAATGCTCTGGAGGTAAGCTGTGATTTAAAATTGCTAACCAAGGAAAATTTGCAATCACAGCACTCTGAATTGCAAAGACATGTTTTGCACTGATGTTGTCCTTGTATTTCTCTGATATATGAGCTATGTATTTATCTGTCTTTCAGGTTCACTTGATGTTCCCTGATCATGTACCAAAGCCATGCTGTGCACCAACAAAACTGAATGCAATCTCCGTGCTCTACTTTGATGACAGTTCCAATGTTATTTTAAAAAAATACAGGAACATGGTGGTGCGTTCATGTGGCTGCCACTAAAATAAAAAAATAATCTAAAGCAGAGGGTTTTATTCAAGATTGTAATAAAGTCAAGATATGAGCCTTGCTGATGAAAAGGCAGTCCTAAATTTATTCCATTTCATGTCATCTCTCATTTAAATGTACAGTATAATGTATATAGTAGGTTTTATTTATTTAAAAGTATATAATTTCTTTTGTATGAGCAAAAATTCAGAATCATTTATTTTATGGGTCATCTCACTATGCAGCAGAACTTCACAAACTAATTTTTCAGTTGACCATACTGGAATTTATTTCATTTCCATTTCATTATTTCAAAGTAAAGCCTTTGTTTAGATGATTATTTTTTTTTAAAGCTAGAAACTCCAGAACTTCTGTAACTGCTTCAACTGTTAAAGAAACTAAAATACATTTGGTTATATTGTGCCAATGCAAACTATGGCTAGGTATTTATTTAGAAAAAGGCACAGAAAAAAAGCTAAACAAAACTGCTTGGCAAAACATGCTTTTTCTCTTAGAAGTTCTGCTCCATTAGAAAAAGTGAAATGTTGAACACTGCTTAGGTAAATAAATAGTAGATAGAAAACAGAAGTGAAAAGATTGCACATAATTGTTAGAACTATTTTTTTCAACAAGCTAAGTATAACTGGAGAAGTGTGTTACATCTTGGCTTGTGGGCTGCAGAGTTCGCAAAAGATTCAAAGCTTTGGGAATTATGCGGAGATTGACTCTCGCCTCTATCTTCTATGACTTTCCAAGTTAACACTAAAAATTGAACTACAACCTTCTTACCTCATATCATTTCAGCTTATCTATTACACTGCCACAGAAAACATTTTTATAATAACAGCACAAGGTAAAATAAAATAAAAACCCCACACAAACCTTCCCATAATGTATACAAGTTACCATATACACAAAATAAACACAAGCCAGGGCACAGAAGGGTATTCCTTTACTTAGCTCCCGCATTCGGATGCGTTTTCTGAGTGTGGAAGGGAATGCTTAGGGGATGCAGAAGCATCAAAGATGAGAAAACTTGTCCTTGAGGGTAGCTGTTTTCTGGAGGAGATGGAAAACATCTCTCATAATGAGCCTCTGGATAATTTGCAGCATATTTTCAGTCCTATCTGTTTCTCTATTATGTGGACACTGGTTTAAAGCATGAGAATTAAGATGGGATATATTTCTTTTTTTTTTAGCATTGATGATTGTGATTTGGAAAATTCTGAATCTATATAAATGATTTTAAATGTCCTGAAATTCTTTACTTCAAGTGAAATCCCATCACTGCAAATGGCACAACAAATTACAGATTTTCATTCCCAACACTACTGCCCGCTGCTTATTTTGAATTATCCACATTGAATGTCTCTGGACACACTTTGTTTTAGTGTTATGAAAATGGGAAAATAGAGATGTTGTTTTCTCTTTTTTACATGGCTAGTTATAATACATGCTTTTGTAACGAATTACCTTGATTAAAAATATTTCTTTTATACAGTTCTCAGTTGTTAAAAAAACAACTCAGAATCCTATGGACTGATAAAATCAGTGTGTGCGTGTGACTGTGTGAACGCATGTGAAAGTGCAAATGTTTTTTTTTGAAGAAACTAATTTATTTAATATTGCTATTGGAGTAATACATAAATCCTTTTTATGCATGCACTCATTTTTTAAAAAAAAATTAACAGTTCGAATTTCAGTCTTGAGTGTCCCTTCTTAATACAGTGGATCCATTTTACACTCCCTTCTCTGTTTTGATATTGACATTACCTACTTACCTAGTTTTTGTTGCAGCTCATGCACAAGGGTATATATCAAAATAATAACTCCAACTGGATAACTATGTTGAAACAGTTACATTTCTGGGTTGTCTTCAAAAAAATATAATGGTTGCTGTATAAATTGGGTAGGTAGATATGCTTTTTTGAATTCGTTTTATTCTAAATGGGATTTGATGTAAACTAAGGTTTGGGTACATTAAGTAATATATTTTTAAATAATGGTGTACCATTTTGAAAATAAGAAACTGAAGATTATTGTTATATTATTCTTTAAAATATGCTGTTGGAATATATTTCTATATTTTGAGACATAATAAACCTTTAATACTATTTTGTTCTGATGTGATTTTCCTTCTGAGACACATTACAGAATGACACTGACTTCATACATATTTTTAAAGCTAAAAGCAAGAGACCATCAATAATTATGGATAGATTTTGCTGCATTTCATTGTTCAGTACAGACATTTAGCAAAATTACTTTTATTTTGTTACTTCTCAAACTGCAGCTTTACTTTTAATAAAAATCATGCATTCAATTTATACCTCCAGATGTTAATACTTTACTTAAAATACACTACAAAGGATAATTAGTATTTTTAATTCTGCAAAAACCCCTAGCAGATCATTCATATAAAAGGAAGGATAGTGACACCACACTTTCTGCATGCTCTGGATTAATGTCTATATGTGTGATGTTATGTAAACTTGTTCAGAAAAGCCCCTCTCCAATAGTACCTAATACAGGGGATTTTGTTCTTGCTTGGTCTTATAAAATATTTGATTTTTTTAACATAGTTTTATGTATTATATATGTATTATATTTATGTGTTATATANTCCCTGTCCTGTTGTGCATCTGTCTAAAGTTTTATCCTCTCTGACAAGTCCTTTAACAAACCATTATTTTGGGAACAGTAGAGAGTGACAATGTCTGACTCCCTTAAAATAACATTGTGTTATGTTGTTGAAAAATTTTTACTGGGATGCTTAACTGCAGGGTGAAGCTTTCAGAAACTTCTTGTTGTCCTGATGGGATGTCGGATGTTCTGGAATGTAATTTTCTCTACCCTTTATTTGGCCAAGGTGGTTCACTGACTGCATATTTTGAAGGGGTTTGTCTGCTCTTCTTCTGAAACAGTTTCTAGGTAAATTGAGTTTGACTCAAAAAAAAAAAAAAAAAAAAAGGGTTTAAGCTTGTACTTGTAAGACTCTGAAATGTTTTGGGAATAATCAAAGAATTCTAATAACCAGAACTTTAAAATTATGTTCTTTGCAATCTCTACCAACTTTTCTGGTTGCACATTCAGCTGTGCATAAGGAGAATTTGACATGTGGTGTCTGAATGATGAACAAGCCACATGTGAATAATACAGCATTATCTTTTACTATCTATCTGCAGTCACAGAACTTGCAAACTGTGATTTACAATGTGTTACTGAATTTTTACTCACACGGTTGGAGCAAGAGCTTGATTAAAAACAAAAGAAAACTAAACTAAAATTCAAAAAAAAAAACCAGCAAGAGGAGGCTTTGTTGCCATCTTAATTCAAATAAATCAGCACCAAACGCAGTACATGAGGGATCAGGAATCTCATGTGAATTAAATGGGCCTTTGTTTTCAGTTCTCCACATTTACAACACATGACACAGACACTTCTCCTGACTGCTGTATTTCGAACTGAATAATTTCTCTTCTGTTCCCACACTTTTTTTTGCTTCCAGATGGACACCATCAATTATTATTATTAATATGAATGAGGATATTTTCATTGCTTTAGCAGATGTTGATGCTTTACAAAAGAAGTGTGTGCTGTTGGTATGGCTGCTTTATAGGTACAGAAAAGTGGAGAGGCTTGCCTAAGAGAAGAGATGAGAAGCAGTATAAAGACAACCAGACCTCCATCATCCCAATGCTGTCCCACACTCATGGTGGAGTGATGCATTCACTTGACACTTCTGTCCCTGGAGCTCATAAATTTAACAGATGATAAGCAGTCCTAGAGATTACCTGGAACTATACTTTGCATTTACCAAATGCTTTTCCAACTTCATGACGGTTGAAATCTGTGCATTGAGTGAGAAAATCAAGGTGCATACAAAGTACAGACTGCTCCCTTTTTATGTGCAGGTGGTCACATTTTATAGCTACTTCTATGGAACCAACCAAGAGCTCTTTGAAGCAGATATTGGAGCATCTTTTCAGCAGCATTATAAATCTGCAGCACTGGAGTTGCAGGCACTGACACACCTCTTCCCTTTCTACCTTACATACTCTTGCAGCTTGGTGGGGAGTTCAGCAATGCATTAAGACAGACCTTGTTAATATCTGTGTAGCAGCAGATCCCAGAGCAGATGATGGCTAGAGATATCAGAGCAAAATATTTTCTAGGGAACAGCTCTCAGATAGGAATATTAAAACAGAGATGTGGGAGCAGGATCTTCTTTGTATAACTTGTTTCTGTCTCTTCTGAGTCTCCAACTTGTTTGAGAGCAGCAACAGATGTAAAAATGAGAATGCTCTGTAAGTAAATTATGAGGAGAAAAATCGCAGGGGGGCTCTTTCTGGCATCTCTGCCCCTTGCAAGTCCCCCAAGGGAGGAATCCTGGTTGAGAACTGGAGATACTCAATTGTACAAATTTGGATAAGAAATGGTGGAGAGACATGACATGTACATCAAAATACCTAAACTGATCTAATTGGAAAACAAAGCTTTTCCTGCCTAATTATTTTCTCGATTGCTGAGCTGTCTTGCCATAAGAAAGTGTGCTCACTTTTCATTGTCTCTGAAATAGCTCTGTTCAGCTTTCTCCGCATGTTATCTGTTTTATTATTCAACACTAAATGTTCCTACAGGGAATGCTCTTTCCTAGATTGTGCTGGAGGAATTGAGCAAAGACAAGACCTGCCAAACCAGTTACTTGTCTAATTGGGATGTGAATATTTGAGAAATCTTTTTGCTCATTTTTTTCATTCTTTTTCAGGCACATTTGATATTTTTCTTGTTTTGCTCTCATTGCACATATTCCTTTGGATAAATATATGTGGGTAAGTGCATAGAGTTCCATAAAACATTTCTGTAAAAAGCATCAGTGCACTTAGCAGGAAACAAAACATCATAATTAGTTTCTTCCTTAAAAAGGGAATTGATACAGCTAGTAAGAAACTTGAATTCCCATTAAGGAACGAATAAGCAAACTTCCGAGCATCCTTACATTTTGTGTTTTGAAATCTATTATTTTAATAGAATCACAGAATGGTTCACGTTGGAACGGATCTTAATGATCATCTTGTTCCAAACCTCCTGCCATGGGCAGGGACACAAAAATTAAAATTAATCAAAATTAATGAGTTACTAACTAGCAGGACTTACAATGGTAACCTCAGGACATATATCCAAGGACCAGACTTCTCATCTCAGATATATTGGTGTAAATACAAAATTTATCAAAATAAATCAGTTCCCTTGAAATACTTGCAAATATATTTGTGATTCTTTCTTTTTATCCATATTGAGCAGTGAGGTAATGAGAATGCTAGAATACAATTAATGCTTTATTCTCCATTTTCTTATTCTCATAACCAAGCCCTTATGCTTTTACTCTTTTCTCTCTCCTACCTGCAACAAAAAATGGCTGAAAGTCATGATTTAAAATTCTGAGGAAAGAATTATACACTTGAAAAAATAAACCAAATGTGGAAATTCCCAAACTTTGGCTAGAAGTTTTAAAAAAAGATCATGAAGACAAGTTTTCAAAAAGATCTTTACTGATCTGCAAGGCCAACACCAGTGCCATGGAAATGGCCACCAGGGCAAGGGACCCCATGCAGTGTTTGGTACCTTGCAGAAGCTCCGTCTGCCTGGTGGGGTCTGTAGCTGAAGGGCGCTGATGTACCCTGACATAGAGCCAGCAGCTCCAGGGACTGCGTGTTCCCACATGTGTGGAAAAGAGCCTGGAAGCTGCAGGGTGCCCTTAGTCATAGTCATAGTCATAGTCATACCCTTCTCTGACACAATCCAGACACAAGTGCTGTCCAGGAGCTCTGCATCTTAGTCTCCACAGCAGAGATACAGTAAAGGTGTCTTGCAGAATGGTGCACTGTTAAGCCAACTGGAAATGCCTGCCTTTAATTAGAAAAATGATTGAAGATATGGCCCTATCTAAAACAACAGAAAAGCAGTCATTATGAAATTCCCACCCTGGCTAAAATTTCTCATGACATTTCTGAGTGAAGCTTCACTGATACTTTCACAGAGGTTTGCCCATTGTGGCAGGAAAGAATTTGATCCCCCTCTTCAACCATATTACACCCCATTTCCATTGACTGTCTCTAAGTCTTTTACCATTCTCCTAGTTTTTCCCATGATGTAAGTAAGTACATAGTGCAGCAGAAGCAGTATTTACTCTAGAAGGAACTAAGTAGCACTGCAAAATGCTTCCTACAATGTTTTTCTCTTACTTCTCTGAATATGAACTCTGATATTAAAAAATAACAAGTGTCAAGGCAGGAATAAGATGACATGCATGTATTTAATTTTTTTTTAAATTAGGTAACTGAATATAATTCATATCTATTATATCCTCCTTATAGTAATTAGTAACAAGGGAGTGACCTGACTCCAAGCACTATCGCCCATCAGCCCTCCAGGAGAGGGGTCTGCTTGAACATGTAGTCAATATCACAATCAATATAATGAACTGTTTCAGCTCATAAATAGGATTTCTGCAATTTTTTAATAGATTGCTCCACTAGAACCTTACTTAATGCAATAAGATCCTTCAGAAGGACGCTGAAGTGCAGTCAGAATTGTCATCCTCTTCCATTAAAATATCTGGATCTTGATGAAGTCACCTGTCCCCAGTGGAATTTTTCATATGTTCTTTGTATTCCGGCTATTAAAAATGACACTATGGCTTTTCTAAAAAGGAAGAGAACTCTGTCAGACAGTAAAATCCATTGGTGGTGTTTCCTGCTCGATGGTTCTGCTTTTTTCTCTATAATCTAGATTCCACAACTGCACAAAGCCTGTAGAATCCACCTCACTCATCAATTACTGCAACTACTCTAATTCCATGCATTTCTAATAATTTATTTGCTATGTGGATGATTACTATGCTCATTTACATGCAAGTGGACATTTTGGTAATAATATTCTTTGCTCATTTTCCCACCATCAGCTTTTTCTCCTTAACAGACACCCATTAAGGTTTTTTTTCATTGAAGAAAATATAGTATTATGTTTATGAAAAGTTGGGCAACCTCACATTTCTAACCTTAGAAAGGGAAAAGGAAGTGTTTCTAAGACTACTATGTGACACAGAACAGCAGTTCTATGTAGACACTCAGGATAATCCTGCTCCAGAGGCAGGGCAGTGGTGTCACTGCTTATTTCCAGCTTGTTTGCAATAACAGCAGCAATTCAATCATAATCTACATCTTGACATGGAAGTACATTATATGGAGTAGAAATACAGTAAAATGTTGTTGATCATTCAGAGTTCTCTGAAGTGAGCTGGTAAGACCCAAATGAGTTTTGAAAGATTGTGAATGGTGATTTAATGGATATGTTTTCCTGAGTTTTTCCTCTTCAATGTCAACAGAGCAAGTAAGCCAAGGCATACAGAATCAAAGAATCTTTTGTTGAGTACATTCCTGCAAGGTGTATTTATTGAGATGCTGACTGTGTTGAAACCAATTTCGGATTTACACTTGGTATTTATTTTCTCTTGAGCCTGACTTGTGTGCTTCAGTTTCCTGTAGAGAAGTTCTGTTATAATAGCACCATCTTCTGACTAACTTACTATGTGTAGTATTTCTGAGTGTTTTCCTTTGGTTCACTGTATCTCTGAGGGTCTTCTGTGGCCGCTACTTCATGCAGTGCTCCAACAGCACAGTGAAGTCGTTAACCCCGCTTAGATACTGAGCGGTAGAGTCATCTGTGCAGAGCTGAGAATTCCTCAACTTTGGCATCCTAATATTGAAATGTATGCACATTTCCAATGAGAATGTAATGGAAATAAAAAATGTTCCACTGACATTTTTGATACTGGCTCATTTTTGTGTGTAAGAGTTGCTGACAGCATTTGTCTTATCAGCTTCTTCCAAGGTCAAGATTGTATGCTAGATATTTTGAAGGGTCTACTACAGCATAAACACATTCCAGCTAGTAAAGTTTTAACCTTATTTAACCTTTGCTTTGTTATGCACAAAGATGTAGATCTTTAAATCAATAGAAATGGTTGGAACTATTTTCCTAGAGAAGCCTATTTGTATAATTTTCATGTCATATCTACTTTACTCTTGGCTACGTTCTAGCACATATGGGTCTTTTCTTCTTTCTCTTTTTCCCATTTTTGAATGCCCAGTAAAAAAAAACCCCAGTATTGACTGGCAACTAATTATCAAAACTTATCAGTAAACGAATTTTAGAAAGGCTGTGGATTAATACTTCTAGTCACATATCCACTTAATTTCATGTAAATTATTAAAAAGAGGTACAGTTTCTAGGGCATAAAACTAGTCGTGTCCTGCATTTGCACAAGAAAGAGAAGGGCTCACAAGTCCTTCTCTTCTTCTCTCAGTGATTCACTATGAAACTCTGGAAAACAAATATTCCATATCTGTTATTTCATATCTATAAATGTATTTCTCATAGATTTTCAAAGGACAAGTGAAATTAATTAGGTTTTAATTCATTCCTTTCAAGAGATTTCTCTAGTGGCTGACATGCTAACGTTCTTGTTCTTTACATTTTCTACATATTGTTAAAAAATCTGCAACACACAATGTGCTGAGCTGATGGCTCACTGTAATCTAGAGGAATCTAGAGGAATTTTCTCTAATTAGAGACACAGTGGGATGATTCATTGCATTGCAGAACTCTTCACAGACTACAAGGTGCGGGGCAATAGAGAACTGAAATAAATGCCTAAACATACATAGCACTTTTGTTGATCTTTATTTCCCTCATGACATTGATCTATGAGTGAATAAGCCAGACAGAAGTACAGGTGGTTATAGTAATATTCTTTACTATATAGCTCTGTATATTAATTGTCACTAGTCTTTGAGGCTTGTTCACATTCTGTGCCATCTACAGTTCTTCACTTTGGAGGCCTATTACCAAAATAATGGCAAACTGCATCGGAATATGCACTACTACCAATTTCTCATTTGTTTTCAAACCAAAAACAAAGGTGGATATAACAGCAGACCTTATCTATCAGGTCATGAGAAAGAACTATCTTGAAATAGCTTAGAGCATGAACACTGTGCATTCAATTAAAATACTGGTGAGGTGATATCCCCAGATGGGTTTAGTTCTTGTTTTAGTTTCCAGCTATACATATTTGTTTCATCTCCTGCACAACAGATGGCCTTAAGGAACAACACAGATGCTCCAAGAAACATTTTTGTCTTAATTTGCTTCTTAACTTTACATGGTCTACCCCTGTTTACACTAGTGAACCATAATGCATATTCAATATGTCTACATTAGGGATTCTGTCATGCATATCCTCTCAACATCTAATCACTTGAAGTGCAGCCATAGCACCACAGCCATCAAGGTCTCCAGTCTGCACCTGTTTATTGCACTAGCACACATTAAGTCATTTTCTTGTTCAAATGGTGCTCAAAAGTTGCAGACTGTTTGAAAAGTTCTGTTTCTGACTCTTCTTGTTTCTTCAGACATCTCTCCTCATGTCATTTTGTTCAACTGCCTCCTTTCCATACAAATTTCTTTGTACTTTTTCTAATTGTAGCTTTTCATGACCTGACTAACAAATTTGCCTCACATTTCTTTCTAGTTGTTCATCAAGCTAAATTTTGTAGAGAGAAGGAAGAGATTGTGCAGTACAAAGTTCAAGAGGGGATGAAGCTGAGATGCAACATTATATGCCAAGTGGCAATGCAGTTGCCAATTTCAATGCAGTACCATCTGTTCTTTTAAATCAGTATGTTACAAAATACCCCATAATATTTATGAAAACTCATTTATGTATTTATATAAATTACAATAATTCTCTACTGATTTTACTGTTCCCTGAATTGCAATTTGATCTGCCATCTTTCATTTCCTCTTTATTCATGGTTATTGCAAAATGGCTTCAAATACCTATTCGTTAGCACGTTTGATTTGCATATGTGTGTCTTTTCATGTGGTGTTTATTGTTCCTATACTTTAGCAAATAAAATGTCTCCAGTGTGGACACAAATTTGCCTTTGAAAAGCCTGTTAGCCCTTTTTTCACTCAGTCTATTTCGAATAAGAACAAATTGGCTTATGGACACAGCATACCTCACTGGAAAGGCCAGAACACAATGTGGTGGTCACAAGCTCTGCATTTTCCTGTCAGCTTGTTAATTCCCTGGAAGACAGATGGAAAAAGCCACATCTCTCTGGATGATGTATATGTTCTTGACTGATTTGTGGCTTTTCCAGACGATGTATGCAGTATGATGTGTACAAGAAGAATTCTCCCTGAAGGACTGCACATGTGGCACATGGTTTTGGGCTCATCTGTCCCCCTTCAAACAAGTTTTGCTCTTATTTTGGTGTTAATGAGCCAGGTGTTCTGCCCATATGTATCAGCTCCAATTGACATTGTCAAAATGTAGCAGTGTCTTTGCATGAAAACAGAAGTGCTTCTGCTTTATTTTACTATGGTCACATATTGCTTTGCTTTGAGATGTCACAAATAAGACTCAAAGCTTTGGACCTCAAAGCTATATCTGCAGCTGCTGCCTTTTGGAGCAGCTTGATTATATTTGACTGATATCACCTAGAGATTTGACACTCTCCTCATACCGCAGCAGTGAAATATTAAGCTTTCCCATGTCACAGCACACTACAACAGCACTGTGCACACAGAAAAGAAACCTGGATCTCAAATTTATCCAACAGCCAGCAAATATATCAATGACAAATAAAGGAAAGATGCAAAGGACCCATATTTTATTCCCATAATGGTACTGGTAACTGGAAAGTCTTTAAATTCTGTGATTTATAAACATTTGTTGTTTGATAAAAGCTGCATATTTTGGAAATTAACATTTTCACTAGATGATGGAACTCTGATTGGAATCCCCCCAGAATCCCATCCCTCCTTTTCCATTTTTTCACCTGATATTTAGAATTCTTCTCACTTCTCAGGACTTGGATACACACAAAATGTTGTGATTAAAAATAAAATAAGATGCATGAAAATGTCATGTGACTGTTGTACTTGCATTTTAAACTTCTTCATGAAGATCTGAAGAATAGGCAGAAGTATGAGAAGACTGCTGGCTTTGCCTAAAGAAGATCTCAGGATGTGACAGAAATCTCCTAGAGATTGAGATGGAAGTGTCACTTGGAGGATAAGACATCACAAATTGGGATTATTATAATTTCTTTCTTAAGAAGCAGGAAAGTAATAAAGTAAGTGCTGTAATTTATATAACTAAAAAATTATTAATAGAAAAATCTTTTTCTGCCACTTNTTTTAAACTTCTTCATGAAGATCTGAAGAATAGGCAGAAGTATGAGAAGACTGCTGGCTTTGCCTAAAGAAGATCTCAGGATGTGACAGAAATCTCCTCAAGATTGAGATGGAAGTGTCACTTGGAGGATAAGAATAGCCAGGAAATATGGCAGCTAAAATTCTCAAATATGCATAGGAAAATTAGGGACTTTCATCACATTTCAAATTAGCTTTGATACCAGGAGTTAGAAATCTCAAATAGATCTAGGAAACAAAATGCTTTTTAACTGCTACAAAGCACATCTCCATCTACCTTAAGCATCAAGGAATCCTCAAGTTGCCTAAGTTCCACAAGTGAACTTCCCTGAAAGTCCTTAAATACCTCCCTTTGAGAGTGCTAGTACTGGTTACACTTGCTTAGCAGCTAGACACCTTACATTTAACTGCAAAGCCTCTAAAATTCCTATCTATTTCTGTGGCTGGTTCAGCACGCTGGTGTGCAAGCATAATCTGAGCTCCAAGGTCTCACCTTTTGCCAGAGTGCCAAATTCTCCCTTTCAGAGTTTGTTTGATTTTTTCTGTGCTGAGTCATTTCAGTAGGGAAAACCAAGCAAAAATGGATGTGAAAGAGGCAGCTGTTTCCCTAGCACACTGAGTGGGCTCAAGACAATGCTGGTCAGATGCTCAAATCAGTGTATTAGAAAGAGTGGGAGCAAAGGATAAAGGACCATCATCTGTCTTAGACTGCTGTGAAAACCCAACATAAGAGCATCCTGGACAGAAGGAACAGGAATGAAAATGTTTTCTCCAGAGGTTATGAGGATACAGTTTCTAGTCACTGAAACTGTGGAAGTTTCAGTCTTATTTTTTCATCTGTCCCTATTTCATCATGAGCCATTTAAGTCGGGCTGCTGTTGGGAGACTAAACCACCTGACCATATCACATGAGTTGGTTCTGTGATAGTTGGTGACTCAAGAACCAAAGTGGACACTGCCAGAACTTCCTGGGACCTTGCTGAGCATCCAGCCTGTGCTATTCCATCCTACAGGGGTATGGGCTGCCATTGTCATCTTCCATCCATGAACTATTTCTGCAGCTCCTCCTGCTTTGCCAGGTAGATGGCATGCAACCTGTTGTTCTCAGCTGTACATGCCTTAACTAGGTATTAGAAGGTGGGTTTTCATTCTGAAGGATATTTTGAGAAAAAGTGGCCTTAATATTGTCTGGCAACATTGTCCTTTCAGTAGCGTACTTAAATCTTCATGTAGGAGAGAAAATGTGTTTATGATTATGAGGGTCATTACGTTAATGGCTGAAGAACTCATGCGGGAGATGTGGGCTGTTCAGCTGCTCTGAACCACACATCACCACATCTTAGTCTCTTAACACTCAGCTTTTTAGGTAAAAGAGAACTCTGGCATCATTATATTTTACCACCAGTAAAATTTTGTGCCTAAGACTGCAAAAATATTAGTTCACAAAGGAATTTATAGCATGAATTCCAGCTATGTGGGACCTTCTTTTCTGGCAAGAGAAAACAAAACTGCTTTAGCGGTATCTGCTCATTAACTTAGTCAGTTCTCCATTCAGCTTCTGGACCCCAAAGGACAGCAACTTCATTCTTGCTGAGCACTCCTGGGAATGGTGAGATATGTAAACCATTGGGGCTGTGGTACTCAGCTTTTTGATGACTGTACCCTATACAGACCAGTGTCCTGGCTGGAAAGGTGACTTAGGCTTTTAAGTCCCTTAGAAACTTCTGAAAGTATTATTAGCTGAAAAATGTTTTATACAGAATGTGATACTCCCCAGGTGCTTCAAGACATGTAATCTGGACTCTCAAACCCGTGGTCACTGTGAAGCCTCCCATTCACAGACATGTTAAAGAGCTGGAGACCAAGAAAGCTTACTGCATTTCTGTGGTGAATGTAATGTGAGACCCTCACATAGTACTTCATCTAATTTTCATCAGATCAGCTCATTTTGGGATCTCACTGCAGAAGAGAAAGAAATTGCTTATACAAATGTATTGAGGCAAAACAGCTTAAAACTATGGTAGCTTTTTCTCCTTGTCTTGCATTGTACTGTTCTATGTCTGCCAGTTAAACTGTGTTTTCCATGTGACTGAAGGATTATTTTTGTGACCGCAGTAAGACCGTGGGTAACAGATATGTAAATACTTGCAAAAAATCTTTGTCTTTTTTTTTTCACTTTTTTTTTCATTTTGAAATACATCTCATGAAGCAGGATACTATTGACAGTCATTCTATGTCTACTTCAACTTCGACAAGTAGAGGGCACGCATTTGACCTGTTTCTGTGTCTATCTTGTTGTCCATCTCCAAAATGCTCGTTAAAGTCAATCTGGACACAGTTTTGGCCTGTGCCAATTAGCATTCTGATATCTACAATGAGGTCAGAAGACCGCTCCCAACAGGCAGTATGTGTGACACCACCTTGCATAGAACGACTGGAGGGGATTTAGCTCTACAGACATGCATCATGCTGAACCAGTTGTCCTTTGAGGCACAGAATGAACCCTGCATCATTTTACTCATTAGAAGGAGGTAGCTTCTACTGACAGAAGGAGGTAGACTCACTTTCAGGAGGAAAAAGAGCATTCACCAAGAATAAGATTTTTATTTGTGCCAGAGAAGGCTGGCCTGTCTGGACTTGTCAAATAGCAGAGTACAGAAAGTGTACTGAACTGGCCATTTGACAATAGGCCATTTCATTTTTTCCCCTCCAGATTGTTTTCCCACTTGATTTCATTCTGATGTTTCAAATGAAGAGAGGTGGGAGAAGTGCTGCTGTCATGTGGAAAGATTTGTGGTGGTGAATAAATGAGCAGTGACCCAGGACTCTCCATGCTTCCCACAGAGACCAGGGAAGATAGATAACAAAGTAAATAGCTGTAAAGGAGAGAAATAAACTCAAGTTAATGGGGCAACTCTTCCCTCCTTTAGAGATGATTGACATTTTCTGATTGAATCCTACTGATTTCTAAATTAAAGGGAAAAAAAGATATTTAAAAGATTAATTATTCAGGCTGCTTAATATCATGTTCCTTTTTCATTTTGTGTTGCACATATCATATTGGATCAAATCAATATGATGTTTGACCTCAGAGTGATTCTTAGAATTTTCTATAATATGAGCTGACTCATCAAATTGGCCATTAAAATTTTTATATTTCCCCTAAGACAATTTTGTTTATTAAGCTTAACTCTAAGAAACTATTTATCAGTAGCTATATAATTGACTGTGATAACCTTGAGAACTTTGCAAGTTAATGCTAAAAATTCTTTAATGCTATTCTTTAATAACTTTTCTATTTTTGTCCTTTTAATTATTTCTCTTTACTGTATCATAAAAATAATTGAAAATACATAATTTCATTTAATCATAGTATTTCTTCTAATGAAACAGAAATGATACATTTTTTCATATGATTAATAAAAAGAAACCCACAATATTTAAAAGAGACATGAAGGTAAATCTAAGACAAAATCAGGATTAAACTCTGAGACATGCTTGACACAAAAATCTTCTTTAACTGGGAAAAGGGAAGACATGAGGAACAGTCAGAAAATATCAGGCTTCTGGAAAAAAAACCCCATTATTTCTTTGAACAGAATACCATAGTCTGGGTGTCTTTGTACATGATAAAGGAAGATTTTTAAACACTTTTTCATTAGCATGACATTGTATTTAAAAATTGACAGCACTTTTTTTGCTGAAGATGGCAATAATGAAATTTTTCTGCTAATACAGCTACTTAACTTTGCACAGCTGGGAGACTTCTATGTTTTCCTTTAGCATTTTCTCCACCCTCCCCCATTTTGATTTGTTATTGTTTGAAATTCTGAGAATGTTTTAGACACATTTCCAGTGCGCAACATTTGGACACTGATAAACGAATGACAAGTATGATATAAAGTCTCGTGGAAGACCCTGTAGGGTCTATTCAGGGAGACAAACACATCTGTCTCCAGCTGTGCAGTTATTTAGGAGTAAAATGACTTGTCCTGGGTTGGGTAGAGATGGTAATTATTTTTTTTTGTTGATGTGAAGATCAAAGGTTATTCTCAGGAAGTAAGGATAAGGACCGTGGTATTTAGCAGGAAAGATTTATACAGGACATAATTTAGTACATGATTTGCACATTAACCTGGTGCTAATGCATGTAGATGACAGAGAAAACGTAAACAGTCCTGATGTAAGATAAATTATAATTGGTGAAAAGCAAATTAATCTACTGGTCATGAATCTCCCACAAGCTAGCAGGATCTTGAGCAGCTGTTACATTCCACAATCACACTTTGAAAATAGGCTGCTTGATCTGAGGATTCCTTGCTACAGCATAAATAACTCCTCTTGTTTTTTCTAAATGAAACCTTTGCTTTTAACAATAGTCCTAGTCTAACACAACTCACAGATTTCTTTCCTATAAGAGCAAATCCTTTGGGTTTATGACTTTCTAGGTGCAAACTAAGAATATCTCCCCAAAAACCACAGGGGTAGAAGTTCATAAATGACTTTTCCGAACTGAATGTACCATGACCTCATGGTCAGTAGATGAGATGTAATGTTTACTTCTCCTCAGTGTCCTGATATCAGGCCAGAAATCCATGAAATAGCTTTCTCATGTTTCTTGTTCCTATATTTGACATGTATATGCAAATAGTTTTTCTCTGTTAAAAGTTACTCTTGGTATAAAACAAAAATATTCAAATTATGTGAGCAAAGAGGAAAAAAACCTACAGAAATGACATAAAAGAATGATATTGGATCCCTTACAGAAACGAAGGTACCACTGAGATTCATGCACTAAATATTGTGACATGAAACATTTTTCAATATTACATGTGCATGAAAGCTTTTCTGTTAATAACATACAAATATCATGATCCACAGGACTTTAGTTCTCTTTACTAATCAGACTCTGCTCAGATTTGTACTTTTTTAAATAAGGAAGAATGTTATGAGCTATACAGATGTGAAACCAGCAAAAATTATTCTAAAATTATGCTTAAATGTAAAATGCTCACTACAAATTCCTATGACAAAAAATCGATTTAATAATAACAGCTCATTCACAGAAAGGTGTTTTGACAAGTGTATTAAAATTCAGGAATTTATTCCTTGAATAATTGCTAGGTAATGGAGAAACAAGAGACTTTTCTCTAGCAAAGTTCTAGGTATTTCCCCTTCTTTGTCTGTGTTTCCATTTTCATATGTGCAAGAAAGCACATCCAAGGGATGTTCTTCTCAGATGGCTTAGCCATGATCCAGGCCTCAGCTGTCCAAGGAAGCCAGATAGTGGTGGATTGCACAGAAAATACCTAAGCAGGCTTTGACATGGTAGAGAAGTTTTTGCCATAAGCAGACTTGTTTTTCTAATTTTGTGCAGAGTCAAGTAAATCTCTCAGCATAGACTAATATGCTATTCCTGCAAGTGCAGCCAAAACCCAGAAATTCTCCTGCTAATTCCGACCACAAGCCAAACCTCACTGTTTCTTGCTGTACCCATCCTCCCACAGCACAAGATCTTACTGGATTCCCTTAAAATAGCAAATGAACTTTGAATTCATTGAGAGAAAATCAGCTCCAATGAATGAGAGACAGACTACCAAGTCTTTTTATAAGGTTATTCTCAGTTTAACATACAAAACCTATAACTTAACACATATCTAGCATCTATCAAGAACAAAGACAAATGCAGAATTTCTGTGTAGATAAACCAGTGGGGTAGGGTGGATCAATGGGTCCAAAATGTAAAGTATGCAGCAGTTTGGCTTGGAAGAGAAGACTCTTCCACTGCTCTTTTTCAAGTAGAGTAAGCAGAGACCAGTAGGTACAGAACCTGCAGTTAATGAAACTGAAGCTTCCTTATCTAAAAGAGCTTCCACATTGAAAGGTTGTTGAGATGAATTGTAGTAGTCTGTGGGCACACAGAGATTATTTCTATCAAGTAAAGCTTGATCCTATTAGGTGGAGTAGTTGCTGTGATATCTCTTGAAGAGAAACAACTCTATGTGTTTTCTGGTGCTGCTTATAGCATGCCGAAACTACCATAAGAGTAATAAAGGTTGGGAGAGGGTTATCTACACACCTGCTGATTAGTAGATATAGAAAAGGTTAGTCTACATAACTATCATCAGCTCCTTTATACAAACCCTCTAATATGTCTTGTGCTGCCCATAACTGAAACTCTTTTGTGTAGAAAGTTTAAAATTAAAATTGGATCTTTCCTGTTATTTTTCATTGGTTTTTTATTTTCAGAATATTCCACTGTATTTATTTTTAATGCATTTGCTGCAGTTTGCACTTACTACTCAGTTAATGCTATTTTAAAAATTTTTCACTACATAACACTGAAGAAAAATCGCAACTATATCTCCACTGAGATTTATTTCTAGGTAAAAAAAAAAAAAAAAAGAGAGAGACAAAGAAACACTACACTTCTATCCATAATGACAAAAGGGCAAAACTACATTTTGCAAAAAAAAATCTAATGTTTAGCTTTCAGTAGTTCACACAATGGACACTTTATGTAGAAAAACATTGAAAAATATATGGACAGCATTAGTACAAGGTGGTCACTTGCCATGTATGTCATGTTTTCCAGGATGGATCTATGCTTTTAGATATGTTGTATACCTTGTGGTGGAAGGTCATAAAAGTCCACAACATTGTTAGTCACTTAGTAAAGACTAATAACAATAGTTGTCCATAGATGGGAAAAGCAACTGAAACAGTCCATGCTACTGAGTAAGCCAAATTTCAAAGTAACTTTGAAAGGCAAAAGGGAAAAGAGAAATTGGAAAGCACGGTGACAAGGTAAGCTTTTGACAAACTTTCTTTCCTCTGTTTTTTTCTTGCTAACCTAGTAAACTCCTAGTGTCACAGAAACTTAATCGTTTCATGATGTTACTGGGAACATACTAAACACAGTGTTATTAAACAGAAAAATGTAGCAGCCACTGCATCTTCACCTCTTGTTTGCTCAAAATAAAGGAGAGAAAAGGAAAAATGCTGAATATTCTCCAAGCCCTGGACCTCATATGTTTTTTTAACTTTGCAAAGGCAGTTGCTGAAGATCTGTTAATGAAGACTCCTATTATGTAGGAATGTCATTAGCCTTCAGGCAAAGCTCATCAAAGGAATACAGACGATTACTTTAAAAATTCCCGGGGCATTTAAAAAATACCTCAATGGCACTTACCACATCCATTTTAAATTGTAAACAAGTTCTACAGGTTACTGCAGAATTTGATTGCTAAGCAAGCTATTGTAGATCAGCCCTCCAAAATCATAGGTCTGCTCTGCCTCGGAACACAATTCCATGTAATACCACATTCCTCACCATGTGAATCAGAGCAAGCCACAGCTGCTAGATTTGAGTGGATCACCTTGTTCAGTATCAACTGGCTGAAAGAAAGGAAGAAAACCAGAGCGATTTCCTGGTAGTAAATATAAAAGTGACGCATGGAAATGTTTCTTCATACCAGTTAGCTGGTGGAACTCATTGCTGCAAGACTTCACTGAGACAGGACCCGAAGGAGGTGAGACATCTACTGGTGTATTTTTAACTTCAGAGAAGAGCAGTAATAAAAGGGAAATTTGGAAACTGAAAAAAGCTGAAGATTTAATTTCAAAACAACATCCAGTCTTTGAGGGTCTATCTGTTCACTACATGCTGGGAGTCTCCTTGGGAGAGTCTCCTGGAATCTCCTGAGAATCCTGTTCTCATAGTTTTGTCAGTGGGAACTTCACAAAGGGAAAAGGCAAAGAAAGCCCCACTTATCTGCATCCTTTAGCAGAGTGTGGCTTATACATAAACATAGAGTTAAGGAATCATAGAATCATAGAGTTGGAAGAGACCTCTGAAGATCATCTACTCCAACTTACCAGCGGTGAGCACTGCTGGAGATCAGGTTGCTCAGAGCCTTATCAAGCCTGACCTTGAATGCTTCCAGGGATGGGTCTTGCACCACTTCTCTGAGCAACCTGTTCCAGTGCCTTAACACCCTCAGGATGAATAACTTCTTCCTGATGTCTAATTTAAACCTGACCTGCTCTAGTTTAAAACCATTACCCTTCATCTTATCATTACATGCTCTGACAAAAAGTCCCTCCCCAGTTTTCCTGCAGGTACTAGTAAGCTGCTATAGGGTCTCCCCTAAGCCTTCTCTTTTCCAGGCTGAACAGCCCCAGCACTCTCATTCTGCCCTCATAGGAGAGGAGCTCCAGCCCTTGCATCATACCTGTGGCCCTCCTCTGTACCCTCTCCAATAGTTCCATATCCTTCTTGTGCTGAGGGCTCTTGAGCTGGACACAGTACTCCAGGCACTCTCATGAGAGTAGAGCAGAAGGACAAAATCACCTATTTTGTTCTGCTGGCCAAGGCTCTTCTGATGCAGCCCAGGATATAACTGACACTGTTGGCTCATGTCCAGCTTTTTATTCACCAAAACACCAAAGTCCTTTTATATAGAGTTGCTCTCTATCACATCACTTCCCAGTCTGTACTGGTAACAAGGATTCACCTGGACCAAGTGCAGCACCTTGTCCTTGTTGCTCTTCATAAGGTTTGCACAGGCCCACCTCTCCAGTCTGTCCAGATTCCTCTGGATGACATCCCATCCCTCCCGCTTGTTCACTGTACCACTCAGCTTGGTGTTGTCCCCAAACTTGCTCTGGTGCATTCAAGTTTCATATCTATAATATCTGTGAAGATATGAAACTGCACTGGTGCCACCACAGATCCCTGAGGGACA
>VZTY01033429.1:0-14178 GCA_013400935.1 Turnix velox
TGCCCATACTGCAACACTTATCGGTTTTCATTTCCTCATCTAAGATAGAGGAACACACCAGTTTACTCCCTCTGTAGCTGAAGAATGCCATGTATGAGACAAGTTAGACTGCATGTTCCTTTTAGATCACAAAAGCTGAAACTTCAATGAGTTTTCCTGTTTCACTCAAGAGAAAAACAGAATCATCCTTTGTTTTCAATCTTACTTATTCCCTCAGGTCGTGCTGGCCATTTCTGCCTTTGAATTTGGGAAAGAAAATTCATGTTCACTCCTTCCAAGCTTCTGTGATCAAACTTTAAAAATGCAAAATGCTTATGGAACTATTATGGATATCTTTAAAATGTACTTGAGATGTTAAATATAGGGTGACCCATCTGTTCTGCTCTCAGAGGCAGCAAGTCATAGCTTTTTTGTTGTCTGGTCATTCATTTGTAACACTTTAGTGCTGAACAATTCTTATATTCAGTGCTCCACAAAGCAGTTTATTCCTCATTTCTTCAGACAGAACAGACAATATGACTTACACAGAAATTGGTTTTCTTCTGTAGCAGTAAACTATGATCCAGGTTTTATATCTAGATTCCAAGGTACTTTAGTAATTCATTTTCTTATGAATGAAATATGAAATTAGATGATGAAACAAAATCCCATTTTGCCTTTTAGATCTCTTTGTTCCAAAACTGAACTTAAAAGACAAAAGTTTTCTTACAAAAGCTGATTGGAAATTAGTATCTTCAGAGATAGAAGTATTACTCCAACACAAGAAAGCAATTAGCAGCTAAGAAAAGCAGAGGTCCTGGACACAGTGTAATTCCTTTCAGAACCTAATGAAGTCTTCAGGGTTCGCCAGTATATCATGCAAATCTTCTGACACTATTCTCATCAGAAAATTCTGCTGCTATGGCCTGTGATTTCCTTCTTCTTTTTATTGTCAGTGACTGAGTCATAAAATGCTAGTGAAAGAAGGCAGCTGCATTTCACTAACTTCCTTTGGGGATTGTTCATCATTTAAAGATACTTGCTTGTTACAGGTTTGAGTTGCTACCCAATAATGAAGGCTTTTTATGCTTATGTTTACCATAAAACATAAGCAAAGTCAAAGTAATGGCCAATGTTGAACAAAAGAAGCAGCTCTTCATGGACAAAAAAAGGAGTGTTTACTATTCTGTTACTGTAAAGCTGAGCATAGAGCATAGATGAATCTGGCACACTGGCCTAGATAGTGGGAGTATGGGAGTGGGATGAGGAATGCAGTTGGGACATCAGGGAATACCTCTTCAGCAGAGCCTCCTGTATTGGTCTTTTCTTACAGCGCAGAAGACAAAACTTAGCATTGGAAAGCACTACCCCACCCATGTACATGTTTGCTTAGATGTGGGATTGGGGGAACTAAAGGATAAAAGTTCTGGAGATTTCACCCCTGATACCTAATAGTGTTGATACCTAATACCTCGTATAAGTTCTGGAGATTTCACCCTTGATACCTCTGCTTTCTTTGATGCAGTTGTATGTGATGTCCTATTCCCTGAAAACAGAGACAAAATAACAGTTTCCTTCTGTGCAGCTTCCAGGCCACTTTTGCAGCAAATATGTGGCCCTAGATGTCCTCCTCCTATATTCACTCATATTCTCATTCATGCTTTGTTCTCCTGATGCCAGCTTTCTGCCTTTCATCTCCATGACATGGAAGAGCTACGTGGAAATCTCTTCTATAGCAGTAAGGGAGAAAAGTACTATAAAAACTGCATAGAAAGTGTGATCAGAAATAAAATTATCTTAAAAATGTTGGTTTTGAAGAAGGGGTGGAGGAGTATAGAATAGAAAAACCTTCTCTTTTCTCTCCTCTCTGCTAAAAATTTTTGTGTCATTTATTCATTTTTACCCGTATAATGTAATCAAAAATTCTAAACCTCCAAGCAGTAAACATTTATATTCATTAGTGAGTTTCATTTCACTTGAAGTTTATGAAATTTTTGAAACTTTGCTTTGGCACCTAATTTAACTTAGTTGCATAAGAAACCAATGCTTTGGAAACTGCTTCTACATGGACTGATTTCTTGGCCTGGCCCTAATGCCTGCTAGCCCCCTGCCTGTGCCCTGACTCGCAAATCCATAGACCAAAAAGTGTTATCCACAGATCCACATTCTCATTACGGTATAAAGAGCTGTATTATAACTATTTATCTGTGTCAAAGGGAGGTAATAGCTACACAGTTTTATTTCAGATTTGTCAGTTCCAACTTTGAGCACAAGAGGTAGATGTTTTCTCATGAAAATTTCAGCAAATATTAATGTTTCTGAGCCTCTCTGTGACACTCCAAGGTTAGCAATTAAATTGTTTATTTCCTCTTCTATGTCTTTTGTAGGAATACATTTACAGAAAATGAGATTAAAAATGTGATGTGGACAATGGGAGCAGCCATGAATCAACTGGTCAATGGGACAGAGTCTAGCTGGAGTCCCTGAAGGGTCAGTTCTGGGACCAGTACTGTTCATTATATTCATCAGTGACTTAGATGAGGGACTAGAGTGCACTATCAGCAAATTTTATGACACAAAACTGGGAGGAGTGGCTGACATGCTGGACATACCGTGATGCTATCCAGTGAGACCTGGTCAAGCTGGAGTGTTGGGCAGGGAGAAATTCAATTGAATATAACATGGTCAAGTGTCATCTTACATATGGGCAAGAACAACTCCATGTATCAGTATAAGTTGGGGACCAACCTATAAGAGAGCAGTGTAGGGGGAAGGGACCTGGAGTCCTGGTGGACGGGAGGATGACCATGTGCTCTTGTGGACAAGAAGGCCAATGGCATCCTGGGGCGTAATAGAAGGGGCATGGTCAATAGGTCGAGAGGTTCTCCTCCCCCTCTACTCTGCCCTGGTGAGACCACATCCAGAATATTGTGTCCAGTTATGGAGCCCACAGTTCAGGTAGGACAGGGAGCTGCTTGAGAGAGTCCAGCGCAGAGCCACAAAGATGATGAAGGGGCTGGATTATGTCCCTTATAAAGAACCGCTGAGGGAGCTGGGTGGCTTTAGCTTGGAGGAGACTGAGGAGGGCCTTCATTAATGTCTACAAATATGTAAATTGTGAGTGTCAGGAGGATGGAGCCAGGTTCTTCTCAGTGACCTCCAATGATAGGACTCAGGGCAATGGGTGCTAGGTGGAACTTTTTCACAGTGAGGGTGACAGCGCACTGCCTAGATTGGTTGTGGAGTCTCCTTCTCTGGAGACATTCAGAACCCACCCAGATGCCTTCCTGTGTGACCTAGTCTGGGTGGTGCTTCTCTGGATGGGGGATTGGACTAGATGAACTCTTGAGGTCCCTTCCAAACCCTGATATTCTGGGGTTCTGTGACTTACAATGGACTAGTATGGGTTATTTATCACAGCAGATCTTGGGACTTCTGTGGGGATGCATGCATTATTACGTTAATATTCTGTTCCCCCAAAAAAAGTATATGTACATACACACACAAGACCAGAGCACACACAGTGAAGCTGATTTTGTGTGAGATGGAGACTACACGTCACCTGCATTAACCTGTTCACATTGAATCTAATGATTTTCTATGTGTGTTGGGACTGCTCTGTAAATAATTTTTTACAGCAAGCTAAATGATTAAAAGCCAATGATGCTCTGCTCTAGTAAGTTTTAAACAGTACTCTGTGGTTGATTTTATTTAATAAGAAGTTGTAGAATTTGTAAGAAATACTTGAGTTTACAAAAATATTTTAATTTTTAATATTATGAGAATTTTTCCATTCCTAAGTTTCATGGAGAAAAGGCAGTGGTTCAGGATTTATAAATACACTTTTCACAGAACTCTGCATAATATTCATAGTATCCAACATAAAAACTAAATTTTTTATTCTATATCTATTTTTGTCATCTGATATGGCCAGTATTGTAGGATCTAGCTTTGTGTGTATGTTCACTAGTAGACTGATTAACTCTAATTTAAATATTTATAATAGTGAAGATTGCATGAATACAATTTTCAGAAAGGAAACTTACTTCATTTTATGTTGTGGCCGTGGAAAACTTTTGCAGAAACTGTAGTCAATAACAGGCCTCACGTTTTTTCAAATTGCCGTGTCTACATGTTATCTGAACATTCGTGTTGTCAGTAAGGAAATTACTGAATGAAGGATAATATTTACTTCAAAGCAGTTTGACATTTTAAGTAATGACTTACCATTAGTTTTCTGAAACCCTGTGCTTAATTTCCTTTTTTTTTTTTGATTTATGGGACAAAGGTAACTTTTCTGCGATGCAGTCTTCCAATATTTAGAGCATCCTCTTACCCAATTATTTTGTAACAGTGTGTGTTCACCATGAAAACTGGCCAGTGTAGATTCCTGTGCCCACTATACTAATTTTCCACAATGCCTTTGTACTGAACAGTTTGTTTGGCTGACAGGACTGTTGCTGTAAGCTTGTAAGCCCTGACACAGCAGATAATCTGTAATTACATTCTCACACATTGCAGAACACCAAACAAAATTAAGTTAACATTTGGTTGGTTCTTCAACCATTCATCAGCTTGTCATCCATTTGCTGACAGATGCTCAGGTTGTTATAACTGAAAATAAAGCTGAATTGATTTCAAGTTGTTTGTTTGGCAATACTCTCAAAAATCTCTGTGATTTTATCCAGTTTCATCTCAGTAGGAGCATGAAGACTACATAATAAAAGTGCAAAGTTTGCATGAGGAAGATAGCATTAGTTCAGGTTTATTTACTTGGAAATTTTCACTACATACATGAAAACAGTATCTTTGTTATGGTTCTTTAATAACTTCCTTTATATTTTCCATGTAAAAGAACCACATTTTTTCATCAGTATTAAATCAGTTGTGGACCAGTAAGTGAAGAAAACCACAACTGTTGCAGTTTTGCTCTTCTAAATTAACTTTTTTCTTCAGAAATCCTGAAGGTGAACAATCTGAATAGATTCTATTAGTGCAATATGAATAATTCAGGAATTTAAGCAAAAGGAAAAGAATAAGACAGGTCTGCATCATCAAGCGCTATCACTGATTGTCTTGGGGTATTTCTGTAAACTTTGATCAGCACAGATTGGCTACAGGCTTGGTATGTAATGAGTCCATATGAAGCAGAGCTCGCCAGCTCGCACGACCTGAATGTGATGTTGAATAAATTGCCTTTCTTAGCAACCAAAAATCACTGAGAAACCACAGACATACCCTATCCTATCAGCCAGGTGATGAGAAGCCAGAAGCAGCTTTCTGCAGCACTATATCTGTATATGTTCCTAGGCAGGCTGCTTCTTCACAGATCAGAAACCACAGAACAATTTTGTGGTAGTTCCTTTTTCTGGCTTCACATCCCAACTGACCCACTTGACACATTTTTTGTAACCAAGTTCAGAGTGAAACTGGCACCCCAGTTCTTTACTACACAGAACAAGAGCAGCCTGTGTCGTATGTCCTAATACAGCAGTATATGGAGATGCACCTGAAATGCAGGAAATTCAGTCACAAAAGTGTTATTAAACAGGCATTCCTTATTGCAGCACTGGGCAGCATGGGGGATTGCTCTTCCAAACACGCACCACCATACACGGCTGATCACAATTTATAGCACCAGGTTTACTAAGTATGAGACCTAATTATCATAGTTTACACCCCTTCCCAGTTGTTTGTCAAGATCCTTCCTTCTCGTATAGTAGACCTAACAGTTCTGTAGTTAACTTGCTGCCCCACCTTGAGTACCCCACCTTCTAGGGAGCCCTTGTTAGTTACTGTAGCTGTACTGTCTGCTTCTCTGCTGCTGAGTCATAGCCCTGTCCAAGTGAGTTTATCTCATAGTTTTTAAGTTTCTACTTTTTGGCTTGGGTAAACTTGTTGCAGCTATTTCTTAAGTTTCTTAATTTGTAACTTCTTAATTACCTTTGTTCATTTGTTTATAAGGTTTAATTTCTTATTTTTCTTTATTCATTATTGAACATGCATTGACTCCTATTTCAAGTGAAAAGTATCCTGGACTGTAACTACCATCTTAGGAGAACACTGCAATTTGAAAAACAATCCATCAATTAGACAAAGTTCCATAACTCATGTTAAAATTTGAACTTGAATTCATATGCTTTATTCTCCATTTCTTGATCTTTATTTGCTAGTCTTAGCAAGCACATGATGCCTCTGCTTATATCATTGAGGACAGATTTAGGACTAGTTTGTCATGGTTTTCCATGTTTTCTTAAGCTTATGTGGACAACATGGAATTAGAAGCATTTTATGCCTCAGAGATATATCTAGACAGATACATCTTTATTTGAAATTCGTGCTTTTCTGAGATTATAGAATCATAGAATAGTTTGGGTTGGAAGAGACCTTAAAGATCATCAAGTTTCAACCCTCCTGCCATAGGCAGGAACACCTCCCACCAGACCAGGCTGCTCAGTGGCATGTCCAGCCTGGCCTTGAACATCTCCAGAGATGGGGAGTCCACAACCTCTCTGGGCAACCTGTTCCAATGCTTCACCACCCTCACTGTAAAGAATTATCAAGATTATCAAGGGAAGCACTAGTAATAGGATGGCCTACTTCATTGAGAGGTAGGAGGTCTGAAAATGCGCTGGTTTTTGCTTATCACATCTAACTCAGAAGTATTCAAGGCACTTTACATAGAAGTGGAAAGGATTAATTGAACTGTATCTTTCACTATATCTTGTTATATACATACACTCCTACATATTTGTTGTCTAATACCAATAAAGTAATTTTGCCTATTTTGCCCAGGGAGAATCAAACTGCAGTAAAAGTGAGGCTTGTGAATTAGTGCAGGTGTTAATAGTATTGATAATTCTATGCAGACCTAAGTTTCCAGAAATTTCTTCTAGATTATTGTACATGTATTTTGGTTATTAAAATGGTACTAAGTTGAGGTTAGAACTAATGAACCTGCAGTGGAAATAAGCCTCTTCTCTCTGTTAATAGCACAGATTTAGATTACCCCAGAAACATGATTACAAAAGTGTGCATTAAGCCATCTAAACTATTTCAGCAGCTTTATGTGGGAGTATAAAAATCATTCCATTTTGGCCATTAATTTTTAATACATGTCCTCCAAACACATGACTGACATGAACAATGATTCTTTTTCACAAAAGCATAGAAGACCTTTGAAATGTAATAAAAGTGATACCTGCAAGTTATAAAATTAGAATAGGAATAGTTTAAAAAACCCTTTGTTGCTGTTATTTAAATCTGATTGGTTTTAAGGCGAGTATTTGTTCCAGGGCAGAGAAAGGCTTTAAATATCAATATAAATAGCAGACTGCAGCAATATGTGTTTTGATTACTAAACTTAATCAAAATAATACCAAACTAATCAAAAACCTTAGAAACATGGATCAAGGCAGGTTAGGGGAGGGAAAATTCCAATCATGCATTGTTGTGCATTTCTTTATATCTTTGCATTTTTAATACCCAAAGTAGCACCCAATAATACTATGTAATGATTACACTGGTTTTCAATGCTTGTAAGCTGTAGCAGCTAAATGCACCCACACTTCTGCAATATTCAATTGGTAATACAAAGTTTAAACCCTTTTCTGCTTTTACATCCATTATATCAAGAAACTAATACGGAGGGCAACCTCAGAAATTTTGTTATTGTCAGAACACAGATGAGGACACAATCCAAAAATAGACTCTTTCAGAATCTTCTCTGTTAAGAGCTGGTAGCATGGGGAAAATTAAATTATCTATTTAATGCCTATTTTATTTCACTACATTAACAAATTTGCATGTTTGTTATTGAACTTTAATTCAACATGTACAATTGTCTTTTACATTAATTTGTTAATCTATTTTGCTTTCTTGCTTCTCAAGGTACATCATAAAAGTAGGTTCTTTACTCATTAGAACCATAGAATCATAGAATAGTTTGGATTGGAAGGGACCTTAAAGATCATCTATTTTCAAACACATGGGCAGAGACACCTCCCACCAGCCCAGGCTTCTCAACACGGAATACAGATTGGAATATAGAATCTCCAGGGAGGTGGCATCCACAGCCTCCCTGGGCAACCTGTTCCAGTGTCTCACCACCTCACCATAAATAATTTCTTTCTTATACCTAGCCTGAATCTGCCCTCTTCCAACTTACATCCATTATTCCTAGTCCTTCCATTACTTATCCTATTAGAAACCTCTACCGCTGGTACTGATAACCTCTATCTTCAGGTACTGATAAGCTACTATGAGGTCCCCACTGAGTCTTCTCTTCTCCAGGCTGAACAGCCTCAACTTCTTCAACCTGTTCTCAGAAGGGAGTCTCTTTAGCTCCCTGATCATCTTCGTGGTCCTCCTCTGGACCTGCTCTAACAGATCAATGTCCTTCTTACATTGAGGGCTTCAGAACTGGACACAATACTTAAGCTAGGGCCTCACTAGAGCCCAGTAGAGGGAAAAAAATCACCTCTCTTGACCTGCTAATCACACTTCTCTTGATGCAGCCCAGGATTTGGTTGGCCTTCTCAGCTGCAAGCACACAATGGCAGCTCATGTTCAATTTTTCATGACACTACACTGAAGCCACTCTCCACCCAGCCTGTATCTGTGCTTGGGATTGCTCCAACCCAGGTGCAGGACCTTACACTTGGCCTTGTTGAACTTCATGAGATTAGCATGGGCCCACCTCTCAAGCCTGTCAAAATCCCTCTGGATGGCATCCCTTCCTTCCGGTGTATCAACTGCACCACGCAGCNTTTCCTTTTCCCACTGATGCTGTGACTCCATCATAGAAGGTCACCAAATTGGTCAGGCTTGATTTGCCACTGGTGAAGCCAGGTTGTTTACCTCGAGTAACCTCAGTATCATCCACCATGTGTTTTTGCAGCATCTTCAGGAGGATCTGCTCCATGATTTTGTCAGGCACAGAGGTGAGACTGGCTGGCCTGTAGTTTCTTGCATCTTCTTTTTTTCCCTTTTTGAAAATGGGTGTTATGTTCCCCCTTCTACAGTCAGCGAGAACTTCACCAGTCTGCCTTGACCTTTCAAATATGATGGACTGTGGTTTGGCAACTTCATCTGCTGGTTCCCTAAGGTCCCATGGACTTGTTCACCTCCAAGTTCTTCAGGTGGTCTCGAACCTGATCTTCATGCACAGTGGGTGGATCTTGCTTCTCCCAGTTTATGTCTTAAGTTTTAATACTTGAGTGGTGCAAGCAGAGGTGAAGAAGTTATTGAGCAGCTCAGCCTTCTCCAAATCCCCCATGACCATCTCTCAGGTCTCCTTTCAGAAAGGGTCCACATCATCCCTAGTCCTTCTTTTGTCACTTATATTCTTGTAAAAGTTCTTATTCCCCTTTGTGTCCCTGGCTAGCTTTAATTCTACCTGGGATTTAGCTTTTCTAACCTGATCCCTGGTTACTTGGACAGCCTCTTTGTACTCCTTGCAGTTAATCCTCTCAGGCTTCCACTCCCGATACCCTTTCTTTTTGTGCCTGAGCAAGTCCAAAAGCGCCTTGTTAATCCACAGAGGCCTTCTGGCATTCTTGCCCATCTTCTTCCTCAGGAAACTGTATCACATACTGTATCTGCACTCCTAAAACAGAAGGGCAGCCACTGGCTCTCCCCATCTCGATTTCTGAAGTATCAAGCTGTACTTGTTGAATCTGATAATATTAATATTGAAGTGACTAATATTATCAACTCACCTTCTTTTTATCAGTGGTGCTATGGCAGAACCTGTGACACATGACTGTCTGGAAGTAATGGAAAGTGTATTCTAGCAGACCAGATCTAAAATAGGAGGTAGTGGAAGATGCAGAGGCCTCCTGGTATAATGACAGCTTTGTTTGACAAGGGATACATAAGGCTGGGTGCGCAGTGACCACCACTGATAAGGTAATCAAATGAACCATTAGCTGTGTGCATGTCAGCACAAAAGGCCAAGATTATCACATTGGCTAGAGACTTGGAATTAACCAAAGGGAAGAAGATTAATATATGGACAGGCTACAAATATGGTTTTGAAGTAGTATATGTAATGGAGCTCTTTGGAAGGAATGAGAACTTCTTACTGCCCAGGGAAGATCAATCAAATATGCTGAAGAAATACTCCACTTACTAGAAGCAGGGCAAATACCATCTAAAGTTGCTATTATGCATTGCAGAGGACACTCAAAAGGAGACACTAATCCAAAAAAAGGTAATAGATTGGCTGATGAAGACACCATAAGTGCTGCAGAAAGAACACAGGTGAAACTTTTGACCTGATAACACCTTGTGTATTCCAAGTCTACAGGAAGCTTATTCAGGACAGGCTTGGAAATAGTCAGGAAGAAACTGGAAACAGATCCATTTTATTACTACCTGAATCAAAATTGGTAGGGAAAGAGCTATATACCATCATACTTCAGCTGACTTAACAATGTGAGATTTGCTTGAAAAATAATCCTAACAAAATATTGTTGGGAATTATTAGGGAAGAAAATAAAGTAGCTGGGGAACAGTGCCAAATAGATTGTTCTGAACTCCCAGATCAGAGGGTGTACTGGTGCTCACTGTTACTAATCAATACCTCAGTATAGAGGCTTTTCCCTTACAGGACTAACAAAGGCCAGAGAAGTTACAGACGAGAAGAGACAGCACTGAAATGGTGTTGCTGGTGTCACAAATCCAACACCAAACAGAAGTTCAATCTGAAAAAATGGAAACCATAGCTCTCCATCCTGCATGATAATTACTCACATCAATAATATCAGATATGGAGAAATAATAGATGAAGTAACTGGAGCAATATGTATGTATGAATGTAAGGAGATGTCACTGCTGATTTCCTCTCCCATGACAGGTTGTCTCATCATGCTGTGTAGTCAGGATTACAAGCACACATCCTGGATACATCTCCATAAAATCAGCAAGTAAATGGTTGCATTTCACTGGCCTCTACTACAACAAATTCACGAAAAATTAACTGCTGCAGATTTCTAGACAATTTGTTTCAGTGGTGCAGCTGGAAGAAATATTTATATAAGAAATTTTTATATTAATAATTGCTATCTCTTCTAAGTAGGTAACAGATGTATAACAAGGAATACTATGATATCAACTGACAAGTAGACTATGTCTTCCCTCAGCACCAGAAATGCTGCTTTGACTTGGAAGTCACAGGTTGCCTCAACGTAAGTCCCCACACCAAATGACAAAACTGAAGGCATCACCCATTGGTGATACCTGCCTGGCTGAGTGGTTTAATCCCCTAACTAGAGGGATGAGACACCTGCTTTTAAGCATTACTGTAAAGACATGATTATTTCCTTTAATATACAGTAATTGCATGCCTCTGTAGATCACTTTGTGTTACAGCCCATGAGCCAAATGGCCCCAGCAGAAGCAGTCTTTTGAGTGAGGGAGCAAAATTTGGGAAAGTATAGAAGATTGGCAAGGAGGATTTAAGATTGTAAATACACTCAAGAGACTCACCACTTGGGTCCTGGCAAACACATATATCATACTAGTTGTTATTCAGCTTAGTATGCTTACAGTCACAATTTTGGCGCCTCAATAACCTAAGTCTGCAATGGACTCGGGAACAACTTATCTAGTTGTGCAAGAATACTGCCCTTTTGTTGAATGAGATCATTCACTGAGTCAGAGAGGCTGGTGTTATTTCATGGGATGAAGGAACTAATTTTGTGCACAAGTTGTACAGGAGGTGAAAAATTAGAAGAAAAATTCCATACCAGGCACTGCTAACCACCTTCACAGCAATTGAGATTAAAGAACAGACTAAATAAAACCAAATATGTCTGGAAAAGCATAAGAGAAAGAAGAACCAGACCTTTTCTGGCCTCTCAAGCCCCAAGATATGCAGGAATTAGCATAGTTTAATGGAAATTTTAAAGTATATCTTGCACAGACTAGAGGCCAGGAAGGTAGCATACTTTGAGTCTGGAAATGTTTCCTTTGATATGCAGTAAAATAGAAGGATCCAGCAACACAAAAGAAATAGAAGAATCTCATAATTGAAAACCACACAAGTATTCTCAATCAGGTGGTTACCTCTTTAGCTACTATCTTTTAGTGTAGGTAAAAAACATGCACTCTGGTCTTGAAGTGCAACGAAGTGCTTATTAGGCTTCTTCCAACAAAAAAATGCAGCTTTGATATACAAATCAGAAGACTACTTAGGTACAGCAATCTGCAAGCCTTCTTTTCTTAATGGACATTTTTGTCTAATTCTGCAATTTAATTTAATATAAAGAGATACTTTTGAAACCACAGAAAAAGCAGTAGTCTTTTTTCAAAGTGTAACAAGGGGATGTGACCCTAATGAGAAACTTCTTGCTTATGATTTCAAGACTTTATTTCTGAATAATTCTAAACTTTGGAGCTAACAATGCAGTTTTGTTTCCCTTTTATGCAATGCTTCAGAGATACAGATTTTTTTCAAATGAAGCAAGATATGTGCCTTTTTCACCATTTTTAATAGGTTTCCAATGAGGTTTGATCCAGTCATTGAAAGAACTTTGGTAACTGTTAACACTGAAATGTTCTAATTACATTACAATTAGAATACTTATGTAAACAACATATCAGGGTCACAATAAAATGAATAATCTGTTTCCCCTGCTGTATTTCTTCCCAGCTGTTAGACATGATATGCTTGCTTTCTCTTTCTTTTCTTCTCCTTTAAAAATAAAGCTGCCTTAATAAAGAATTAGTACAAAATGGAAGTGTTGAAATCATTTCCCCTAGAGATCTGTAGTGCCTTAAAAGAAAGAATATCTTTTGTCTTGCAAATATACACTGAGTAATTACTGCATTTTTAAGATAAAATACTTTTTTCTGTAATTGGCTTTAAATACAAAGAAGCACAGATTTAACAAACATTTAATTTAGGTTGCTTCTTCTTCAAAGGTAGCTTAATCTGTATTGTAAAATGTGTAATTTTTCATATCTACAGTTTGCCCTAAAAATATGCCTCTCAAAATAATGAGTTTGTGGGGGTTTTTTTAGCTCTGCCAAGATGTTTTTCCTTTTAAGAATCTGATTAGTAACTTGTTATGAACGTCAAAGGGCAAATTCAAAGAGAAGAGTTATTTATTAAAACCATGAAAGTATTTTTTATAGGAACCCTTCTGCAATAAGTGTGTCTCATTTCACACGTTATATTCACAATCAGCAATAGACTACCAAGTGATTTTTTTTTCTTTTTGTTCACAAAAGGAAGGCTTGCATAAATTCTTGAAAGCTGGTTACTATGGATTATTTCATAAAGGGGTGGCATATAGTAGAATATCTATTCTCTGCTTTATGTGTTGATTACATCCACTGTTTCTGATTATAGAACCATAGAATTATGTCATTGCTCTGAAAAAAAACTGGAGGAATAAAGTCTGAGAAAAGCAGGAAAAATTCCAAATGCCACTCAGAAAAGATAGTTTAAGCTACAATGGAATATAAATTACGGTTTGCTGGCAGCAGGCATCAACATATAAGAATCATGCCTCTCCAAATAAAACAAAAATATGCCTTTCTTTCAATATGGTATCTTTTCCATTTAATGTTTAAATCATGCAGATATGAATCCTTCTGTCAGCTTCGCTTCATGTCCACCACTGCTGCCTTCAGAATCTGTACCACACTCTGTCTCCCCAGCAGTGTGGTATTCCACAAGACTAATTTTACCAAATGATGCTTAGATTCAGTCTTTGAATTACCTTTTTTTGTATTTGAGATTTAGCTTCAACCTGCAAGTGACTGTCTTTCCTTCATTGTCTAAGCAGTGTTTGTGTATTGTCATATTACTTCAGAGTCCAGGTCTGAGTCAGTCCAAACACAAGTGTACTTCTCCAGCATGAGCTAGTAATGGTGGAGGGTTTTGGATGGTGGGAGGGCTGATGCTCTGACTGCTGCACATGCAGCTGCATGCACAGCTGTCTGTCCTCTTCCCCCGTGGGCCTCCCTGTGGGCTGGCTTCTTCAGAAGTTCTGGACTTCTGTTCATAATGCTTGATACGGTTTTGTAAATATTGTATAACTTTTTATCTTTTCCTTTTAATTTTATCTATTATTTCATTATCTATTAAAGTAGTTTGGAATTCTTCTAAACTCACAGATCTCCTCATTCCTTCCTCTCCTCTCTTCAGAGGTAATCTGGTAATCTAATAACTGGTAATCTATAACTACC
>VZTY01033431.1:18432-35845 GCA_013400935.1 Turnix velox
CCACGAGTTCCTTCTTCACTAGTGCTTCGGCACCTCCCCCACGCTGGCCAGGTCTGCCGAAGGTCGGCCGAAGGCTTCGATGGCTCTTCTTTGTCTTGTTGATCACTCTTCCTTTGTCTTCTTTGATGGGCGTCGTTAAACTCCCTAGCCAGTTTCCATCCCCCACGAATTCCTCCGTTTTTCCTTAAACATTATACAACGGTAAACAATCTTACACATAGTAATAACAAGTAAAAATATTAGTACAAACACAAACCAGAAAATTTACCCCATTCTACCTCAACCCAGGACACCCCCCAATTTTTGTTCTCATCTCCCCTCTGCTCTCCCCACTGACATCTCTACTTTGCTACAGTCTGAAAGAAAAAATACATGGATGTTAACTTAGGCAAGGAATTTTCCCTAGGGTCCATTTTAATGCCCTTGGTGATTTTTAGGACATTGTAAAGTCTCTGCAGCACCATGACTCTCTGGCCCATGACTTGCTTTTCTTGGAAGAACCACAGTGAATTTAAATTCACAGGCAAATGTATTTTTTCCTGGTTTTTTTTATTTTACTTTTTTTTCTTGAGCTTATTTCTTACCCATTTCAAGAGGCTGGTGTAGTCAAAAATTGCTGAACTCAGCTTGAGGACAGGAAGTTTTCAGGTTACTTCCTTCCAAATTACTTAATGCATCATCTTTACAAATGCCTATAATGATAGAAGATTTTAAAGGTCACTATAAACAGAGTTTTAGTGAGAGTCTTTACTTTTTTGCCCCCTCATCCCTGGAGATGTTTAAGACCAGGCTGGATGAGGCACTGAGCAATCTGGTCTAGTGGGAGGTGTCCCTGCCCATGGCAGAGGGGTTGGAACTAAATGATCTTTAAGGTCCCTTCCAACCCAAACCATTCCAAGATTCTATGAATCACACATTTAGAACAGTAGAGAGTAAACAGATTTTAAAAAATAATTATCTTTAAGGCCCCTTCCAACCCAAACCTCTCTATGATTCTATGAATTTGATAGTAATTCCTTTTGATTCTTTATACAGAGTTACAGGTAATCAAACCACAGGTACACAGGTACTTTGACATCATGTTTGGATCTTAATAATTTCATTTATCACCTTATGTTTACTGAGAGGTGATAAGCTAGACAAATGCATATTTAATCTGTATTTGCTACAAGTAAAACTGCCTCTGAAGCACTGGACATTTATTTCTACGACTGATTCTGAATTCAAATGATCTGCTTCTAAATAATTTCTGAGGCCCATGTAATATTTATGCAGGAAATCCGAAACTTCTTGTCATATTTGGAAAAATGAAAAGACAAGTAGGAGAGGTTACTTTTTCATGGAATCAGTGCAGGTTGAATTACTCCCATTGCACCTACAAGAGGCCAGGAGTGTGGTTGCACTGCCATTGCTGAATCATAGAATCATAGAATAGTTTGGGTTGGAAGGGACCTTAAAGATCATCGAGTTCCAACCCACAAAGGACCTGAAAGTCTTCACTTGACAATCCATGTGGTCTGCACAATAGCTTGTTATGTCTTCTCAGTCCATCCTCCTCATCCTAGCCCATTGCAAGACTGCTGGATCTTAAGGGAACAAGATGCATCTTCTCAGATTTATTTTCCTCCCCTTGACAGAATACAAAAAATCATAACAACACAGTAAGTTAACTGGTTTTTTTGCCTTTTTTTAACTCGAGGGAATGGTTAGACACGTTGTTCATCACATTAACCTGCTCACTAACAACTATACCCTCAGCTACTGCTCTGCAGGTTAAATTTAACTGCCCATTTTTTAGATGAGAATTACCTCACCTGCCTTTAAGACAGCTGCNGGAAAAGGCTTGTAAGATCCTTCCCTCCACTGTATCCTGTTTCAGCAACACTAATCAGTCAAGGGTGGAGGGTGTGCATGGGGTAAATATCTCAAGCACAGTGGGAAAACTTGACCTAAATGAGAATCATAGAATAGTGTGGGTTGGAAGAGACCTTAAAGATTGCCGAGTTCCAACCCCCCTAATGAGAAGATCAAGGAGAACTATGTTAATAATCATCAAAAAGAAATGGAGTAGCTTATTGTCCATATCTATAGCAGGGAGAATAAGAAGTTATAGACCTGAGATAAAATAAGAGCCAACAGAACTTCCAAAGTGCTTTTTAATACTCAGAATAGTAAAGAAACTGAACAAATGGCTTTAACAGGATGAGGATCTCCATCACAGGAAGACTTTAAGAGATGGTTAGGAATGTTGTGGGAGAGAAACAGACTCTACTACTTGCCAATGTTTTTTTTTTTTCTTTCAGCTTTATTTTTCTACAGTTTAGTGCGTAAGCAGCTGATGCGAAAGGAAATAAATGCTTGTGGAGCATACCACTCACAGCAGGTCATCTAAGCACCAAATTGCTTCCAGTTTCATGGACCTTGGATTTACCCACATATCTAGAGCACCAATACAGCACTAAAAACAAGAACAGCAGACTGAGTTAAACCAAGCAAGAATTTTGGGTGTTTTTATTGCAGAACTCAAAAAAACCCTCCCAACCAACCAGCATAAATGTCAAAATTAGACTCCAGTGAATGGAATGTTGAAAAATAATCCTTCCCTGTAGTGTTCACAAACCTCCTCACTGTGCTGCAACTTGTAGCCAAGTCATTTTAGAGAAGACTATGGCCAGAAACTCAAAATGTTTTAATAGACAGAGTATGGCAAGTGGCAGTAACTATTTTTGATCCAGCAGCCAAACACTACACCAGAGGAACACTCAGGAGGAAATGTTATTGCTTAGGTCATGGTGCTAAAACAGTGGTAGCAAAGGAAATGTATTATAGTCTTAGTCCTTTCCAATAAAACAGGGAGAATTTCTACTCTTTCTTTTCCATTCCTTTAATTTTACATGGTCCAAGCCTGATAACTTTGGAAGATTAATAGTAACACTAAAGGTGGTGAACCTCAACTGAACAACTAGGATGTAGGAAAACATCATCATGGAAGGTTTATGGATGCCCCCTCAATCCCTGGAGGTGTGTAAGGCCAGGCTGGATGAGGCATTCAGCAACCTGGTCTAGAGGGAGGTGTCCCTGACTATGGCAGGGTGTTGGAACTAGATGATCTTTAAGGTCCCTTCCAGTCCAAACCATTCTGTGATTCTAAAGATAAGCTGTACATAAATTCTTTGTAAGAGGTAAGGAGACAAAGTTGAGTATTTAATGTAACAATAAACACAATGGAAAGGCTTATTAGGGCAAAACAGAAGCTGAAAAGGTAGGGAAGATCAGTGGTTTAAAGTTCTATGCAAAGGAACCAGGGGAAGCAAGGACTTTGAAATGCTGACACCTTAAACTTACAAGTGCTGACAAGGAAAGAGGGAAAGAATCACTAATCCAGCTTTGACTGACAAGTGGAAACATGCTACCTGACAAGGAGAGTGAATTGAAAGATCCAGAGTCTGCATCTTTTTGATCCAGATATTTTTTGATAGCAAGACCAGCAGAAGTCTTTCAGTAATATTTGGAAAGCTTTGGGCCAGTTTGCATTTAACACGTTAGTCTCTTAGGAATAAATGTCCCTTTTTTTTCTGATAAAAGCAATTTTAAAAGATGACAGTGTCACAGATTCTGATCTTTAGGGAATCAACTGTTGAAGTGTACTTTAACATAAGGGACTTACTTCAAAGGTAATTCTCATTCTGCTTAGCAGAGCAAAAACCTTATCTTTAAGTTATGTTCTTGTCCACATGGTGAGAGCTTCAAGAATAAATGTTATGCCAAGCATGAAAGTCAGCAGGAGGAAAAGTTAGCCTGGCATGAGGGCATTTCTGTAGGAAGAGAAAGCTGAGACTGATGGAAACAAACTCAATTCTCCTATATGCACAAAAGTTCTTAGTAGCCAATGGGTTATTGTACTACACAACTGCTCCAGCTCAGACCTTGAGGAGAAATCTATTCCTACACAGCTAAACAGAGCAGCTCCAAAACCTAAGGTCAAATGCACAGCTTGGCTTGCATCCACTGAATTCCCTCCACTGCAAAACTGGGAACCTCCAAGCTGCTTGTTAGAGCAGTTTCTGACACATACTAACCTCCATACCCTTTCTCTGTCTTCTCTGAGAAGCAGCAGACCGTCAGAGGCCAAAACTCAGACAGGGAAAGTGCTCATAGTTTAGCAGGATGGATGATCCTGGACCTGAAAATCCCTTTGGGAAATCAGAGATGCCACTTGCTTTAGCCTGGCATTTCAAGCAGAGATCTCTAGGGATATTTGCACAACCTTGGGTATTTTTGGAATTGCAGATAGGATCTGGAGGTCTCCAAATGAATTTAGGTGGTGTCAGCTAAACACCACAGACACAATATTTGGATCATGACTCTGGGCTTGAGTGTGTTAACACTTTTTTTAATCTGGCTGCTCAGTTCTCTGTTGGTTAAATGAGCCCATTACTTCTTGCCTGATCCCTGAGGCTGTTGTGTGAGATCTGGAGGCAGTCAAATACTTTGGGAAGTTGCTGTGGGAACCCCTGGGGACTTTGTGCCTCTCCTAAGTAGAAATCCTGCAGGAGCTGCCAAGGCACAGGGCTCTTCCTCAGACTTCCTCTGACAGGCTGTTGCTCTGCCCCAGGAGGCTGCATGACTCCAGATGTCAACGTGTGGGTAATCCTTGGGTGGGCAAAGGGCCAGAGGTACAAATGTCCCTGTGTAATTAAAGTTCTCTCATGACTACACACACATTAGCTTGTGCTCACTGCCCAGCTAGGGAAGAAATTCTTCGCTGCTTGGTGCCCTCACCTTGTTCCTGCTTGATCAAGAGCTAGTTGATCTTGTGGCATTATTTTTAATGACTGTTTTTCTATGGAGAAGTGAAGCAACTTCTGTGCCAAAGCCACATTTTAAATGAGATTTACTTGCAAGCTGTGTATGCCCTGTGAACCAACTCGTTTTTTCTCCTGCATTTTCCAAATTTCCTCGTGTATTTCTTCAAGTGAAGAACAGGAGAGCCCTCCTGTGGCTAATTCAACACCTGGAACATCACATACAGATACTGTGTCCAGCAGTAAAACAACCAGCTCATAAAGTGTGTAAATTTTCCTCTGTCCTTACCACTGGTCTTGCCTCCTTTAAATATTGTTGATTTAATGAACCTCCAAATTTGTTTTCCAGGCAGTTATGTCTCAGGATTTTTTTTCCCCTTCTACTTAAAATGAACAAGCCATTCCTCATGCTATATCTGTGCTTCCTTCCCCAGTTATGACAATAGGAATGTAAATTATAAAATAACCCTCTCTGAAACGTTTCTCCTGTGGGCTGTAGGGCAGAAGAGAACCATATGGGGGATTTATTATGCACAGTGACCTCATTCTTTCCAAGTTTCCTTGCTCTCTGAAGACATATTTGCAATTCACACACGCAGTTCAAAACCAGTAGGCTACACATCTGCTGCCTGTACACACACACACAGCTCCTTGCATCCTCAGAAGACAAGAGGTGACAAACCAGTGGGAGTGTTCACATTATTTCTGCATTAGGGTTCTTTCCAGAGCTAAATGAGGCCAACAAGCATCCTAAGCAACCCCTGGTTTCTGTATGAACTTCTCAAAGGCAGAGCAAAAATAAGGCAGTTGGACCATCCCAGGTCCATTTCTAAGAAAAATCAATCATGTCTGATATCTTTTGGTGTCAAATGGATAAGTTTGAGGTAAAAAAAAGGGTAATCAGTTGAGCTTTAACATTCTCTTATTTCTACTTCCTATCTAATTCAGAGATAAATTAATCTAAATCTTGTAGTGGCTTTCTAGAGAACTTGAAGTTTTCTTTTGTGTTTTCTTTGCCCTGTTTTTAAGCCTTAGGAGGCACTCACTACTATGCAAATAACATGACATAGATTAAATTGCACCTCAAAAGCAAAAAAATATCCCTTGATCCTCTCAAAGGCACCTCATTTCTGCTCTGTAATGCACACATCACATTCACCTTTTCTTCCTCTATGTCTATTCAGAGGAATCTTTTTGTTCCTTTCCTCATTATTCCCTTTTAAACTAGGATGAACCAATGCAGCAGGGCAGATGCTGCTGAAGCAGAAGGTTGGGGGATACTCGATGTTGAGAAAGATTAGACACTGGAATGGGTTGCCCAGAAAAGTTGTGGATGCCTCTTCTCTGGATGTGCTGGATGAGGAACTGAGCAATCTGGTTAGTGGGAAGTGTCCCTGCCTATGGCAGGAAGGTTGGAACTTTAAGGTCCCTTCCAGCCCAAACCATTCCATGATTAGAGTGGGGGACAAAAAATACATTAATTTCATTCTTTTTTTCTGCATGTGAACTATTTCTCACATTAATATGTTGTGAATAAGAAAAAGAGCTTGCCAAAATCAGTAGTAGAGGTTTTGGTGTTTCTACCTGGCTGTTAGCAGTAACATTTTAGAAAATTTTATGACTGAAGAGTTTTTCACTTTGTGAAAGTCCCAACCAAGTCACAGATCTAGACTCTCCATGAGCAGAAGTTGTCTGAACCAGCTTGGATAAAGCATCACAAAAACTTGGCCAAACTAGGACAATAAAAATGTATCAAGACACAACCTGTGTTTTCAGAACACAGCCTCCTAGCCAAAGGTAGGAGGACTGGGATTCAGGACATTCATCTGTTCTAAAGGAGGGACTTAGGTCCATTATGTTTAACAATATTCACTATTATAATTTGCCTAGAAATAACTCTTTCAGGTATCTACATTTCTGTCCTAACTTTGTATTTTCTTCTTGAAAATTACCCAAATTCAATAGCATAAGCAGAGGCTGTTGTCAACCCCAAAGAGATGATGATATGCAAAGAGGAGGTTTAATAAGTAGTTTGAGCATACTTAAGGTGAGATAGATCTCTGGCCAACAAATATAAACCTCCCTTTGATTGGACTAGATGATCTTTTGAGGTCCCTTCCAATTCCTGATATTTTGTGATTCTCTAGAAGCCCTGGCACCAACCTGTCCACCTTCAGCCTTGTTTTGTTAGTAAATGAACATATAGACAAAACTGGTGACTTGTAAAGATGTGTCACCCTGCATTGCACTTGTGCAGCCTCCTGAGTGACCTGCCAGTTAAAACAATGATTTTCTTTTTGAAAGAAGAATCTTAGTTTCCCAAAATAAACTCACATTTTTTAGCCAGACGCCAAGGGCATTTGAAACCAGACTATCTTCATGGTTTTTTTTAATTCTTTCTCTTTATCAGATCACTTGAGCAGAGGTGACAGACATGTTTGAAATCTGCAAGAAAAGTCAAATCTATGTGAGACAGATCAGCAATTCATCTGAGTGCCTGGAGACCAAAGTATTGGACCATTTTAGAAAACCTTCATTTAAAGAAAGAATACAGAGAAATGCCTTTATCTTACACAATGAGCTGGCTCAGTTGGCAGAAAGTTGCCATTTAACTCAGATATTGCACTATGAAATTCTTTTAAAGGAGATTTAGGCTGGATATATGAAAGAAATTCCTTAAGGTGAGGATGGTGAGACAGTGGAACAGGTTTCCCAGAGAGTTTTTTGATACCCCCTCTCTGGATGTGTTCCAGGTCAGGTTGGATGAGGCACTGAGCAGCCAGGTCTAGTGGGAAGTGTCCCTGCCCATGGCAGGGGGGTTGGAATTAGATGATCTTTAAGGTCCCTTCCAACCCAAACCATTCTATGACAAGTTTTTTCCATAGTGAAAAGCCAAACTTACTTATAAACACTACATTCTTTTTTCTAGCCTCCAGTTAGATGACATGTACAAGTTCTCATTATGTCCAGGCTACAGAAGTCATGCAGAGTCTCCTGTATAGATGCACACATACATATATCTTATTTTTAGGAACATGTGAATGATTTCCCTTAGAAAAATAGCAACAATAACTTTAACACACCATAAAAATGTGTAAAACAGGACTCCAAATATATGTCTCCATCATATTTGCTAAACAAATACTTGAAAGCCTAGAACCATGAAGTCTGGAATCAAAAAGTTAACTTCTTTGTGCTAAAATACAATTAATTTTTGGGACATAAGATTAGAAGAAACCCCTCATTGCTTTGCAGATATCCCTGTTATAAATGGAATGTCATTTTGATTCTTCATATTACAAGAGCAAGACCTGAAGATTAGAAATCTTGCTATATTCTGTGAATTTTATTCCACAGAGCACAAGTACAAAAGGTCTGATATTGAATTATTTTGAAATACTGACAGTTCTTGCCCGCTGCTTAAAAAAAAAAAACAACAAAAAACCCTGCACCTCTTCACCTTAATTCATCCATTTAATCTTTAAAATCAATTTAACTTTGATGTTTTTATTATTTTGCTGTCATTTAAGTAATTCACATCTTCAAAGGTAAGAACACACTAGCCATTCAAAGCCAAAAATCTAATAAAGCTTCACTCCCTGCTCTCTAATCAGAGCTTTCATCTGCACATTTATGATCTCAGGAAGGAGCCAAATTAGTCCTAATTGCCTCTAATTTAACTTGGCCACTCAAAGGGGATGGGAGATCACATTTTATCATGCTGTAGATACTTTAATAGCTAGTGTACATAGGCTGGAGTTTGCAGAACATTGAAAAGAAGACTTTTTCATCATATAGAAGTTCAGCCACATAGAAATAGCTGTGATTTTATTTTCTTTTAAAACTACAGACCTTAGACAAAATGCACCCTCTGATGTGCATCTGGGTGTTTTCATTTGACTCATGATTGTGGGCTTAAAATAAATTCTTTAGCATATAGGTGTCATCTAAGCTACGAGTGGCATAAAGTAATTTAAATTACCTCAACATTAGGTAGTTTTACATGAGGAAGAGATCTTTTGCTTAAAGATTTCAAGGAAAGGGAGGTGCTTGGTAAAGAAATACATTGGAGATGCTCAGACAGACCCTGGCTCTTGGTTGGACACAGCAGCTGCCCAGGTTTGGCTGCAGGACAGGGCACTCCTGCCTTTACATCCCCTTCAGCTCCTGCTCCAGTTTTGTAGGAGAACTGGGAAATTCTGGAGGACAGTCAAGGGGCTGAAGCAAGGGAATTTACAGCAAAGTGTTGGATCACCACGAATCAGAAATCCTTCATATGCTGGTCTTGATTTTCTACTCCACATTTCTACTCTACCTAATTATTGCTTCAGCATTTCCCTCTCGCTTAATTATCTACCAGCTAATATCTGATGATAGCATCCTCTACACGAAGTGAGATGATCAAATGTGGTTAAATGTTTTGTAATAATAAAGGTTTGTATGTTCAAGGCTTTCTGCTTGGCAATGTTGATATTCCTTAAAGAGGCACTGCGGGGTAGGACTTTTTAATAGGATCCAGGATGGCAGGAGGAGGAGTAATGGATGCAAATTGGAAGAGGGGAGATTTAAGCTGTATAGAAGAAAGAAGTTCTTTCCTGTGAGGGTGAAACTGGAACCAGTTGCCCAGAGAGGTTGTGGATGCCCCCTCAAACCCTGGAGGTGTTTAAGGCTAGGCTCGATGAGACACTGAGCAACCTGGTCTAGTGGGAGGTGTCCCTGTCCATGGCAGGGGGGTTGGAACTAGATGATCTTTAAGGTCCCTTCCAACCCAAACCATCCCATGATTCTAAATCAGGAATATTTCTGACTACAAACTAGAGAGGGAGCAGAAGTTATGCATTTAGTTTAATGCAGAAGAGCTGGGCAAGATAAATTCTGCGATCAGAAACCCTTCAACTGTCAGCCTGTTCCTTAAAAGTTATGTGCAACCAGAGAATACGAGTGCCACGCAATTTCTGCATTTAATAAATGTTCAAAATTTGTGAGCTTTTATTACTGGAAATTATTGGGAAAATTTTAACAGACCAAGCATTATTCATAGCAGTTATTTGGCAAGTAAATTTGGATAATGGAAAGGCTGAGAAGCAAAAGGAATCACAGTTGTTAGCGACTGGCTATAAGTTCTTTTCCTCCCCTACACAGAGGAGCTCAAGCTATTTCACTGGTGTTTCTTAAGGAGGACTTTTGCAGCAATATAAAATAGCATTTTAGAGCCCTGTGCCGTGGAAACCTCATTCTCTCCTGCTTTTGGAGGAATGCCCCTAAATCAACCCACTTCTCCACTGGGCAGTTAAACTGTTCTGGGACTGGGGAAGAGAGCAGCATAAGCAGAAAAACCTCTCTTCCGTCACTCACTCGGATTGATGACTGGTAATTCACCTCCCCAGTGAGATGGAAACCCAAGCACATAGTGATTTTTTCTTTAAATAAATCAAGGAAATTTCTTCCCTCCCCATGGAGCAGAGAAATCATCTGTAACAAGACAGATTTTACTTTACTTCTTTTTATTTTTTATTTTTGACAGGGAGTGGGAAGAGGAAGGGACAAGAACTGCAAAATAATAATCTGCAAGAGGGCAGATGAGATTGAACATGGCAACTTTTCCCACTGGAGGCCTGCATGCCCCATAGCTCCCCAGGCATAAATCATAGAATGGTTTGGGTTGGAAGGGATCTTGAAGATCATCTAGTTCCAACTCCCCTGCCTTAGGCAGGGATGAAAACAGCTCCCATCTCAGTGTTGCCTTTCAAAGTTCACTAATGCATGTGGGCACTGGGCATCTGGAAGTATAAATATAGCATTTCAGCACTGCAGACTCCCACCTTCCTCTATGCTGCCTCTACTTTTATTTTGGATAACAGCATTTTGAACATCACCATCAAGAGAAGTGTGGTCAGTAGGTCAAGGGAGGTGATTTTGCCCCTCTNGGAGGCTCAGAGGGATCTCATAGTAGCTTCTCAATACCTGAAGGAGGCTACAGAAAGGCTGGGGTAGGACTTTTTAATAGGATGTGTGATGGAAGGACTAGGAGTAATGGATGCAAATTGGAAGAGGGAAGATTTAGGCTGAAGATAAGAAAGAAGTTCTTTCCTGTGAAGGTAGTGAGACATTGGAACAGGTTGCCCAGAGAGGTTGTGGATGCCCCCTCAATCCCTGGAGTTGTTTAAGGCCAGGCTGGATGAGGCACTGAGCAACCTGGTGTAGTAGGAGGTGTCCCTGCCCATGGCTGGGGGTTGGAACTAGATGATCTTTAAGGTCCCTTCCAACCCTAACCATCCTATATTTCTTGAGGACTTCTGAGACACAAGGTGAGAGACTACAGCACAGAGTCACCAACTTATATGAATATCTGGACTTATATTTTGCAAACATGCTCCATCATAGTACTTTTTATAATATCTGTATTTACTGTTTTTTGAATCTCTTATTCATGTGCACTAGGAGCTAACTGGTTGTACTTTTGCTAGTGGATAAGACCAATGATACCACCAAGGATAAGGGAAGCAGTATTTTTTTCATGAAAACTGATAGAATTGGTGGGGAAATAGAAAAAAAAAAAAAAAGTGCTCAATATTTTAGGCTTGGATGGCCCAAGTCAAAACTTTAGCTGTGGATTGATGACTCTGGGATGAAGACAAGTCAAGCTCAATCAAATCAGCTTTTTTTGATGATCATATCTGTCAGAGGGAATAAATCAGAAGAGGAAGAATAAATCCAGAATACAGAGCAACCAGTGGAAGAGTGGGTTTTCCCTCCCCCAGCACTCAAGTGAATAGCCAGGTGCAGGTTTCCACTTGAAGGATTCTTGGCTCACAAAAGGTAAGAGATATTGGGATCATTAACTGATTTTGTTTCCTCTGGAGAGCTGAATTTTAGGAGAAAAGACTGAGAGAGGGAGGAGTTACAGGACTCATGGCTCAGCTTCTCCCATTTGGAGCCTACTGTATCACAAATGGAAAGCAACCCTCAGAAGTCTTTCCAACTACTCTTTCTCATCTTACAGAATAGCCCAAAAAGTATTCAGTGACATTAAGGTCTGTTAGCACTAAGAGCAAACCAAGCATCTTACGTTTCCAGATTTTAAAAGTAATTGGATTTTTTTTTTTAAAGCCATTTACTGAGAAGAGTTTGGATATTTCTTCAGAGCTGAGGGAGAAATATGATCTTCTGATTCCAAGTTATCCTGAGAATGTTGGGTATTTTGGAAACAGAGAAATCTGCTTGCTGGACTCCTTCAGAGGAGTGGTTTTAAGTCAGATTTAACCCCAGGATTCCCAGGTTTCTCATAATCAAGAGGAATCTCTATACAGAGATTTCTTCTATTCAACTTAGGCATAAATTTACATTGATTTCTAGTCTCCTTTGCATGTGTTGGCCATTTAAATATTTAGATACAGTTATATTGTCACAGATTTTTCCATTCTTGCTGCTTTGTGCTGCTATCAATGCTCTGCTGCAGAGGATGTGTTATTACTTCTCAGCCTGTGTTGCTGCAAGTCTGAGTTTGTTTTCCCCTTATTATTTTGTTGACTGCCTTGTGTGGGAAAACAAGCAAGGAACAAATATGTCATGCAGGAAAGGAATAGCATAAAATAAGAGCAACCAGACTACTATTTTCCTTATAACAAGCATCTCTGCCCTACTTGAGATTTCAAATGATCTTCTCAGGTGGAGTTTTGCTGAGACTCTTCACCACACATTTGTCTTTCTGCTTTCTGACTGAGGGGATTACAGGTCAGTCCTTAGTAATTTGGTAAAATTCACCTCCCTGGAGCATCAGTGAAATTATTGTTGTCACTGATGGGTTGTTTGCATGTTGTTTCACCTGTCATAATATACAAGTTCTTCCTGATCTGCTGATGACACACTTTGTAGCTTGCCAGGTGGCCACTACTGACACCTTTGCTATGCCCAAAGGCACAAAGACCTGATGGGCACCAAATGAAATCCTGCCAGCTGAAAAGTTGCAACATCTGACAGTGTTTTTTAAGCAGAAGTCCTAAGAACCTACTTACAGCTGGCCAGTGAACTGACTGGAACCTCATAACCACAGCTATGCCATCTGAATGAATGCTCATCAACAATTACATACATGGTTTTTGGTTTTATAATTATTCAGAAAGTTTCTAGAGAAAGGCAAAGAATATTGAAATAGCATTGCCACAAACTGAAATGTGACCACCAAAAGAAGGCTGTGCTTCTTTTGTCCCAAATTAGCTTTATTTCCTAGAGAAAAACTGGCATCCCATATGTGAGTCTGCTCAACCCTCAAGTGCTCTTTTTCATGCCAGGGTGGCTTTTATACACCATCTACTAAGCTGGTTCATGTAGCTGAACCAACCTATAAAAATTCATGGGTTTTGCTGCCTTTTGCTGGTGTGGGAAAAGAACAGGCTGACAGTAATTGGGTTTCTGCTGCATATGAACCTCAGTGGGAAAGTGTTTTCCGGTGATCTATAGAGAGGGACAGGAGCAGAGCCACCCAGTGGGCTGCTGTATGGGCTTCTGTTAGATTTACAGAATTCTGTAAATCCAGAACAACATAACCTATCAGCTTTTGGAAGGGAATTCTGCCTTTCCCTCTGGAAACCTCTGCTACCTCGATGGGTAATTTTCAGTAGAAACATGAAGTAACAATGCTAGAGCATTGGCCTTGCATGACTCCTGTGAGGGCAATGAGCAACCTGGTGCAGTGGGAGGTGTCCCAGCCCATGGCAGTGGGGTTGGAACTAGATGATCTTTAAGGTCCCTTCCAACTCAAACCAATCTATGATTCTATGCAGAGCTCCATATATTGATGCCTCAGCTGAGCTCTGTAACTGGAAGTGACATTATCTATATACTGTCACCTCAATTGCGTTAATCAAGATAATTCATGCCTTCCATGACTGTTTGGCAATAGAGTGTGAAATACTAATTAAGAATTGCACGCAATGTAAGCAAGAACTCCACAGTGTTTACACAATTATAGAATCACAGAGTTGGAAGGAACCTTCAAAGGCCATCTAATCCAGCCCCCTACAGTGAGCAGGGTCATCCTGCACTAGATCATGTTCCTCAGAGCCTCATCAAACCTGGCTCTGAAGATCTCCATGGATGGGGCCACCACCACCTCTGGTGGCAGCCCGGGTCAGTGCCTCACCACTCTGGTGGTGAAGAACTTTCTAACACCTAATCTATCCTGCCCTGCTCTAGTTTCAAACCATTTCCCCTCATCCTGTATCTCCATGCCCTGACAAACAGCCCTTCCCCAGCTTTTTTGTAGCCCCTTCAGGCACTGGGAGGATGCTGTGAGGTCTCACTGCAGCCTTCTCTTCTCTGGGCTGAACAGCCCCAGCTCTGAGTCTGTGATTATTTCAAATAATCATGATGCAAAATAAAGTAACTGAAATAAAAGATGTCTTCTGTTTCAAGTCTCTTGTCACAGGTTGGGAGAAAAAAAAATTTAAAAATGAAAACAAACAACCTCTGGCTCAGAGACAGAGCGCTCCAAGCTAAGATTCTCTGGTACAAGTTGTTATTTACAAGATAGTTTTCTGGTCAGAAGAGGACAAAACCATGCATAGGGTCACACAAATGCTGATCTCATGTCTATGTCCTTTAAAAGACTCAAACAATTTCTTGGATTGAATCCTAAGAGAAGTTTCCTTGTGTAACTGCTGTGATTTTAGTTGACCATGGGAATAAACACTTGTTGCTGGTGTCTTGCAGTTACTTTCTCTCAATGAGAATCATTTAGATAAGGAAGTATTATTTGATTTTTAAATATTTAAGCTTACTTAATGATTGTCTGTCTCATTATGGAATCTGAAAGTTTCTCAGTTCCTCGGGAACTACACACGGAATTTTGTGTATGGAATTTTCTTAACTTTTATTCTGGGTTGTTTGGGTTATTTTGATTCTCTACCATTGCTTACAATCACTCTTAGGGTAACCCAGTCAGCAAGCTCAGTATAGAGGGAGTTCAAACTGGGCTTTTCAGCTGACAGCTTCTGAAATTCTCTGGTGAGAGCCATGAAACAAAAGTAAACTGAGCTGGAGCCACTAAGTTCTGAAATTTAGTTCTAGTTGAAGTTTGGGGTTTATATAGTTTAATATAAAATTAAAAATGCATTTTTTTTATACTTTAAAAACATTATTTCCTTTTGCTTCTACAAAGCACTACAAATTGTGCTGGGAGAGACAAGGGTCTAGGGAGGAGAGTGAGAATTTCAGAGACATTTTAAGGTACAGGAAGTTAGGAATTCAAGGAAATAGAAATTTAGCAGCAGAATTTCAGAAGAGGCTGAATATTTACAACTATATGGAGAAACAATGAGGTCACGGAGGAGAAGATGTGCAGATAAATTATCTGCATGAAAGGGGAATGATCCCAGCCTTGATTTTAAATAGCCTTGATTTAAATAGAGATAAAAGAAGTATGTAGAAACATGAACCTATTTCTAATGGAAAAGCTAAATAATTAGCTCAGACAGAAAAAAAATTATTTCGAAGGGGGAGGCCTTCAAGAATTTCCTACTCAAATGTCCAGAAACTCTTAATTGCTTTAGATTTTTTTTTTTTTAAAATCCCTTGTTCATCTGCACACCTTCTTTGCAAAGGCTAGGGTGGTCCAGTTGTCTCCAGTTCTACCCATTGTCTGAGAAAGGGATGATGCCTAGCATTAGATGGCAGGGATTCAGAGCAGGAATAAAAATTGGTACAAAAAAGCATGAGTGGAAATGTGAGTGTGAAATGTTCTATGTGTTAATTGCTACAGAACAACTGTATGTGTGAATTAATGATCAGAAAGGAAGAAAAAGCCAGCTCTAATAATTAGGTGACAAGGTGATGAAGAGCAGGTAAGGAAAAAAGAAAAAAAGAAACTCAAAAAGCAAATGTTTTAGCCAAGGCTGACAAGGGTTGAAGCAAAATAATGAGATGAAAGAAATTCAGACACTATCCACACCTAGAGAGCACAAAGCACATATTCAAAACTTGGTTAATTGCTGCCAAACACCAAAGAAACAAAAGGGAAGGATGACATAGCTGGACAAACCACAGAGGAGCCTGTCTTGATAATGAGTGATACCTATCTGTGCAAGGGAGTAAGAGTGATTTTGTTTAAATTAATTATCTCATTCTGATGTAGGACTTTTTAATAGGGTCCAGGAGTAGGACTAGGAGTAATGGATGCAAACAGGAAAACCATAGATTTAGGCTGGAGATAAGAAAGAAATTCTTTACTGTGAGGGTGATGAGACACTGGAACAGGTTGCCCAGAGAGGCTGTGGATGCCCCCTCCCTGGAAAGGTGATGGAACTGGATGATTTTTAAGGTCTTTTCCATCCCAAACCATTCTATGAAAATTAATTTAACTGCTCAGTGGTTTATATGGCATTCTACAACCCTATGCCACTGCTGCACTTGTAGAAAATTCATTTGCTTTCAGATGTGATTCATAAAACAACCCTGTAGTAGCTATCAAACAATAAGTGAAAGCAATTCAAAACCCACATAACTTAATTATCTCCCTGGTGCTATTGTAAGGGGATTTTCCAATCTATGTAAATCCCATCACACCTAGCAATGCTCTGAAGTTGATTTTATAGGCCAACCTGAAGCTGCAATACAGAAGGCAATTAAAAGTGGGGGTAAAACCCTTGCTATGGAATATTTCTATGCCATTCGGTGCTCACAGAAATAATTTGCTGAAACACTTGGCTGTAACAGACAAAGCACTCAAAACCTTCTTGTAAAGGTCTATTTCCAATTACTCTGACTTTTATTTTAAGTGAAACAGTGTCCCATCTGTGCTATCCATGTCTGAGTTTCCAAGTTCTTGGTTTTATTCTATATGTTCCTAAGTGGAGTCAAGAGTGCTGTAAGTACTGTTGTCATTTAAGTATTTTGTCTAGAGAAAAAACAATTTCCTCCAAGGTCAGTGCCATGAAATAAAACATACTTTATTTCTCCCTATTCTTATTGTATTTTGGAACTAGAGAAATTGGAATATTTCTTCATAATCTTCAGAACTGATCATATTTATACACCTTTTTAAGACATGCATGCTTTGCTTATAAGCTTTCTATCACACTGAGAAAAAACCCCCTCATAATTAATAATACAAGATAGAACAGCTTTATATTCTCTCCATGAAATGGTAATATATTGCAAAACCAGCATCCCTTGTCTCTATTGTGTTACAGCTGTGATGTATGGCATCTCTCTAAGCACAGTTTTGGTGACACTCAACAGCTTTAATATCTTCCCAAATGCATTATTCATCTTTAAGGGCCTTGGGTGCATTAGAAAAGTGAAGAAATGGGGACTTTGTGACACAGTTCTGCTCCCTCACATATTCTCATTTTTCACACTGTTCAAGGCAACAACATGCAACAGCAACTTGCTCACATTTCCAGGAAGATTAAGGCACAGAGAGCCATGAAATATGTAGTGGGCTGCTTTCTACATCCTATTGAGACTCCATTATTGACCACCTCACAGCTCTCCCATCCCATCTGGATATCTCAACCTTCACTGACCAGCAGTGGCTTTACCTTCAGTTTACCATGGCATTGCTTTGATCAGCAAATAAGTATTTTAGGTGAGGGTTCAGATGGGAGAAG
>VZTY01033434.1:0-13104 GCA_013400935.1 Turnix velox
TGCAGATTCCTGCCCCCTGGCCAGCTGTAATTACATAGTGAGCATCACATCTGTGGTATGGAATGTTCTGTTGTCCAGCTCATCCTGTCTGTGGTCCATTTCAGTTTCCAAGTTGACAATTTTCTTAGCAACCTGATCCAGTAAAAGGCAAGGGGGTTGAAACTAAATGATCTTTAAGAACCGTCACATCTCAGACTATTTTATGATTCTATGAAAACAATATGTACTATCATATCACAACAGCTACTTGGAAGAAAAACAGTTCTAACTCACATGAAACTAAAACACTGGGAAACATGAAGTACCAGCTTCTGCTCTTTCTTTCATAATTTTTTCAGTCAATAACATCTTCAGTGTCTTCAGCAAGACTTCTCTCTTATAAAATGGACTGAAAGGAGAGCAACATATCTAGAATACAGAGTAGAGGGAGTTTTCATTTAATCTTCACTAACATTTAGTATATACTTTGAACAATGAGTGTTGGTAATTCTTACCATTTTATCCTCATTAGAAGCACCACATATTCAGCTTATGTAAATTCATCTCTTACCCTCTAGTGTAGATGGAAAAGAGAGAAAAAAAGCCTGAAAGAAAAAGCATGTGACATCATTTTCTGCTGAAAACATTAGTACGTCTTAGGAAATTGTCAGTTTTTTACTAAAAATGGGCTGCAGCTAGCCTTCTCTAGTGGGCAAGGTGTTTTTCCAGGATAACCTATGAATTGGGCCTGGTCTATCTGATGTATAAGAGCGTGGCACAGAGCACTGCAAGGAAGGCTCCCATGGAGCAGTGCAGTGCAGTGCACTGCTAACAGCAGTGCAGTCCCAGGCTACCCAAGGCACAATTAGTGTTAGTCCTGCCATTCTCTGAGATTAATTAGCTCCATAATAGCACTTCCTCTTTTCTCTTTTTTTTTTTTTCAGCTTACAGCCAGTACCACTATAACCCAAACACTTGTATGGCATGAGGATACTCTCTAATATTCCCAGTACATGTAATGTGAAGACTAAGTAAAAACATATTTGAAAGAGAGAGAACTGCCTAAGAATCATGAGCACTAGTATGAATGACCATGGAATTAATTAAAAATTGGAAAAACTAAACTCTTTGGCTTAGTGTCAGTCACAAGCACTCTTTTTTTCAGAGAACTAACATCTGAAGTTTTCCTCAAATTCTTCAGAAAAAGTTACATTAATATGCCTCCACAAACAATACCTTGTGCAAAATAAAAGCAACACTAATTCAAACTTAATTGTTTTGAATCAACTCCTACAAATTTTTCTGATAGTTTTCAATCCTATTCACAGTCTAATTACTCCCTAAAGAGTAGAAGAGCTGAAGAGCTATAAGAAGTATTATAATTAGTGTATCTGTAGCCTGATAAGAAACAGAGAGTACTATATCTAACAGTTTTGCAGATCTGAAAAAGACAGTTTCTTCAGAAACTAAAAAAGACTACACCAATTATCTTCTAAGTGTGCATCAATGCCAAACAGGTTAATACTCTGATAGATGGCCTGTATTAATTATCATCAGTATAAGTCTACAATCAAGAACTTACCAAAGCCTGCTAGTAAGTTTCATGGGCTCAAACAATTTCAGTCACTGTCCATTAGACAGAGCTGAAAATATAAGACTTAAAGACATCATCATGCAATCCCTTGTAGGCTTTACCTTGAACTCTTAGCTTATTCAGTTCAGGACATGTCACTTTCTTTCCTCTGATCACTACGTTTGCTGAATGGCACTGCTTTTCTGAAATAGAGACCAAATTTTTAGAGTAAAGCAAAAAAAGTAAAGGGTGAAAAAAGAGGGGAAGGGCAAACAAATAAACACAAACATTTGGATTACTTTAGTACAGAGCAAGTGGGGTTTTTTTCAACTGAGGTTAAATATTCATTCTCAGAGAAAATTTCAAGCATTCTCAATGCTTGAAATGGTACTGGTGACCCTGGTTTATCTGGGGGTATAAAGAACTTTAAAACCTGCTCTACAGCAGAAGCTGAAAAGTCTATACCATTCTTCTCTTCTTGTCCTTGCAAAAATGTACTCTATCTTACCCTCACATCAGCAATAAAACACAGGAAAATTCCACAGAAAATATGCACTTCAAAACAGAGTATTTCAGTGGACAATGTCATCATTGAATTAACTTGAAACCTCTAGCCTCCACCTGCTAATTGTTGATGATTTCTGTCTTGCTTCTTCATGCTGCTTAAACAATTTTTTTCATATTCCACTTTCATTGCATACGAGAACAGGTTTAATATATAAACATCTTTCTATATCTGAAGTAGTCACCAAGAATTTTAAACATTCTTCTGTGTAGTTATGAAATCTGTGTGTTTGAAACTACCTGTATGGCAACTACATATTGAACATTCTTGTAAAACTACTGCAAACTTGCATTTGGCTAATTATTTCTAACTTGATTAGATGTTTAACAAAATACACAAATTCAGTGGAATACAGAAGAGATTTAGACCCTGCAAAAAAAGAAATAGTGCTACTTTGGGATCAGAGAGGAAGTAGAGGATTACTTCAGTACTGAAAGTGATCCAGAGATGAACCCATATACTTAACACACCTAGTGACTGAAGAATCAAGACCAGTGAGAGATCAGTCTTTATGAGCTCCATTATTCTTTGAATTATAGGGTACAAAGCGTTAACACTCTAGGCATATCACCCCACTTCCTAGTAATTCCTAATAGTAATTACCAAAGCAGTAAGAAGAACAGTTTACACTTTCTATTATTATAGAAATGTGCCCAAAGCAGGAAAATAAGTTTTGCTCAAGGCAATGAGCTGTGGGATATGAAAAGTTAATTCAAAGAACTGCAGAAGCAATCTGATTTTCAACTTCTGGTGAAACCAGAAAACTATGAGAAGAGCACATCATAATTTCTTCATCATGTGCCTCAGTTCTCAATTCAATTTAAAGCCAAAAGCACAGACAAAATATACTGTTATAATCACAATGTTCTTACAGTATTTTATATAAAATAAAAATATATATTTCTTCTTGGAAATAGGAGCAAAATAAAAAGCACTTTTTTGCTACATAAATACCCTAACAAGTAGACAATAGAGTGAAGATCCTTTTCTTCTTGCTGTCTTTGTGAAGCTGAATTACTTCATTGCATGGGATACATTTTCCCAATAGATAAGTAGAAATTGCCTAGGGAGAGGCAGAGTCTGCAGGTTTATAGTTAAGTTTTTCATTCAATGAGTGGACCAACTTCTAAACTACTATAGAAGCAGCTGAAGAGTAGCACTACCATCTTCCATTATCGTGTAAAGAAAAGTGCACAGTCTTTCACAAAGATTGAAGAATCACCTGTCCTGAAGGAATGTTGCTCATTCAGAATTTGAAGACCAAGAAAGAAGTGATATTCCAGATGAGTTTTTAGTGCATTTCAAATGCTTTTGCTTCATCTTGAGAGTTTCTAGCTGGCTGGCTGAGTCCTAGCAAGATCTGCTCCTCAAGAAACTAGATGATCTCTTGAGGTCCTTTCCAATCCCTGACAATCTGTGATTCTGTAATTCGAATGACAGTTGAAGAATTTAGCTCCTGCACATCTCAATGGCTTGAGACAGCTTGACCTGCTGTCAGCAGAATGGGAGAAATACAGTATACCCACCATGGACTAGATTCAGTATCACTTTATAGAATGACATTCACACAGACATACAGCAGAAGCATGAGAGATTAGTTCGGATTCAGGATTCACACTCTCAGTTTTTTTAACACTCTTTCCTCAAAACAGTTAACAAGTATACACAAGTAAACAAACCATTAAGTTATTATATTTGAATTCTCTAGTCTTTTCTTTGAATATATTTTCAAACACATAGACTCACAATTGCAGAACAAGTTTAGACTATATTCTGAAACTGCTAGTAGCCCCCCAAACACTTTCATTGTTCAGATGGACACATAAATAAATGCTGCATAAATGCTGTCCAGCAGCAGTTTTGGGCTGGAAGCTGCCTCCATACAGGTCTCAGAATTTCATTATTTACTTCCTAAATAAAATCACAGGAAAAAAAAAAAGAGGAAAGGAAGGGAAAAGGGAAAGGGGAAATTAAGGAGAGAGAGGGAAGGGGGAAATGAGTAACGTGTTCAATCCAATTTAACAAACCTCTGCTTCCTGCTCCATTTCACCGTGGTGTTATCAGGGTTTTATTGGATATATTTACATTCCTCTTGAATATTTCTGGTAAGTTCAGCATTCCTTTTCTCACTGTCTCACAGCAAGTCTTTCCCATTGACCTGATACCACTTGGTCACAGGCAGATGAAGATTGTCTGATGTTTCTGGACTTGGAAGCTAAGCAGGAGAACAATACCATCCAATACCAGGAATAAGCAATCAGCATAACAGAGTCTCATCATGGTCAGCACAATTGTCTTCTCTCTCAGACTGATCCAGACCACACACCATCGAATCCAGTGTATATGCAGGAATCCACTCACTCTCAGGTCTCTGAAACAATGGTGCTTGTAGTTACAAGGCCATGCAAAAGTTAGCTTCACAAGCATGTAGATTATAGCAGCATCCAAAAATCTCTAACACCAGTAACCAGTGCTAGGTAGAAGACAGAACCCATGTCAAGTGTTTTCATTTTGGCTTTTTACAGTAGTGTGGATATTTCCTTTCTTTTTTTTCCACATCTGCCAGTTTCCATTCCTGTGATGGATGTTAGCTACCTGATAACAAAAAGCTGTAACGTGCTGAATATCCAGATGTTTTTTTAACAGCTTTGTTGTGTTAATATCAGTTTTACATAGCAATATGTATCACAGTGAGCACTGCAGTATTCTAGAAAATCCAATAAAAACCGCAATCAGGAAAATTCAGAAAGATTAACATCAAGGAGGATGTTTTAGAGATTACTTAAGAACCCTACATTGAAAACTCCTTGTTATTGGCCAGTCTGTGTTGTTAAATATAGCAGTTTTCATATGATCCTGTAACAGACAAAACCCAATGACTGCATCTGAAATGGATCCTAAAAAGTGACACCCAGCTTTACAACAGAAAGAGTTATAGAGATAGTAAAATCTGCTATAGAAAGGGTGAAATATGAAGAATATTCTGCTGTTTAACACTGTGCAGGATTGAGTAGGCTTTGAGTCTCTACAGAAGTTACTCAAAAATTGCTGTCAAATCCTGAAATGGTAGCAATCATTCATTCATGTGTTTCTCTTCTAGACCTACTGTCCATGAAATTCAGATAATAGTTCTCTTGGAGTAATGCTGAGCTGCCATCTGGAGATGCCTCCTCCAAAAGCAGAGCAGAGCAAAGCTCCAGTAGATGAAGCTTGCTGCTTCTTTTTTTTTTTTTTTTCCATCTGCTGCCACTACTGCTGATGTCAATTGAGTTAAGTAGGGATATATTACAGAGCTTCTGCTTCCCTGCAGTAAAGAGAAACTTGGAACTACTTTGAAAAGGGCTTATTGTAGCAGTGTTATCAGGTTGGTCATGAATGGCTTCTCCCTGGTGAATCCATGTTGACTGCTCCTAATGACCAAGAGACAACACCAAGAATAAGTTGCTTCATCACTTTTCCAGGGATGGAGTTGAGGCTGACCAGTCTATACTTACCTGGGTGGTGTGGCTGACAAGCCAAAGGGATAGGATGTCACTCAGAGGGATCTGGACAGGCTGGAGAGGAGGGCTCAATGACAGGGTGCCACGCTTGGGCTGGGCCAATCCTTGTTACCAGTAGGCTGGGAGGTGATGTGATAGAGAGCAGCTCTGCAGAGAAGGACTTGGGAGAATTGGTGGATGAAAAGCTGAACATGAGCCATCAGCATGCAATTGCAGCCTGGAAGGCCAGCTATGTCCTGGGCTTCATCAGAAGAGCCATGGCCAGCTAATCAAGAGAGGTGATTCTGTCCCATTGCTTGGCTTCCATGAGACTCCAAATGGAGTACTGCATCCAGTTCTAGAGCCCTCAGCACAAGAGGATCCAGAGGGGGCCCATGAGGACAATCAGAAAACTGGAGTACCTATCCTATGAGGACAGGGTGAGAGACTTGGGGCTGTGCACCCTGGAGAATGCTGAACCACGCAGGAACCACATAGCATCCTATCAGTAACTAAAGGGGATCTAGAGGAAAGTTGGGAAGGGACTGTTTGCCAAGGCCTGTAATGATAGGGCATGTGGTAATAGTTTTAAACTAGAGCAGGACAGGTTTATATCAGATATTAGAAAGAATTTCTTTATTTTTAGAGTGGTGAGACACCGGTACAGGTTTTGGCTTCTTTGTCCTTTCCCATTCATACCACAACCACAGGCTTACAGTAGAGAGCATAATTTTGTAACAACACAACTCTGCTTGGATTAGCGAGCATCCTTTTTTCACTTACTTTCATGAAGAGAAATAGTTAAGATCAACACCTGCAGTTGACTGTAGCTTCTTTGAGGACAAAATGGAATGAAATAAAATGGGTATACACTGCCTAAATACAACTTCCCTTTGCAGAAGTGGAGAACTGCAGTTGAAGTTCAGGTTCCCTGCAAAAACCTGCAGAGCATTTACACTGAAGCACATATGAGAGACTGCAAAGATACTATTCTAAAAGAAACTAGAAATTTGCAAGGCTGAGAATTGCACAATATGCACAAAGGCTATTCCCATCTAAATTACCATCTAAGCAAGTTCTTGAGAGTCAACAATTCTGACTCTTTTCATACAGGCACATCATTTTTATCTCTAAACCCAGAGCCAAACTCATGAACACATTTTGTTGGGGTGTTTAAAAATGTAATGCAGTATTACTGTAGCAGGAAATTAATGAAGGTATAAGAAAACTTCAGTAAACTCTTTTCCATGTTATATCAGGGATGACATTGATACTGAAGTTGCTAAAATATACTTTGTCAGTCATCCCTATTATTTAAGCATCTCTGATACATTAATAAAATGAGAAGCATTAGCTTGATGAACTTTGGTACACTTAGAAACAAAAATGTTGGTTAAAGCATCACACTTTGTATTAAAAGCCCTGTGTTTTCGTTAATGCATTTTTGATAAAAAGTGCTTGCTTAAAGTCACATTTAAATTCATATTGGATTATATTTTTATTACCAGATGCAGTGCTTTTATCACACACTCAGCAGTGAAAGTGTGCTCTTAGACATTAGGAATTGTCAGTTAATTGCTGCATGTTAACTATCCTTCCCCATAATGTGATTTAGCCTTATAATAAATGCCACACCCTAGCTAACTAAGAAAGAACACACTCTTTACCATCCCCGGACACCTGGAAAGCTGACTGGGAAATCTGTTCCATAGTTTTTCCCAGAAAGTTTAAAACTGTAAAACAAATGAGTCAAAAATCCATAAAAAGCTACTTTTGTCAAATGGATCCCCTAACATTCATGGAGCTGAAGAACAACTCAGACTAAATCACCTTAACAAATTACAGGAAAGCAGCAAAATCCATTGTGGCTATCCTCCATGCTACAATATTACTGACTTAATTCAGGCATATTTTCTTGTCACCTAAATATAATTTGGTTTAGGTTATTTTTAACCAAACTTTACATGGCTGTCAAATTCTTAGTTTTCCAGTGTTCAAAGTGATCTTTAATCTCTGTAAAAGTTAACTTCTACGTATACAAAAACTGTATTTGTATCATCTGCATTGCTTTTTTGCTACTAAGAGTATGTTACTGAGCACAAAAGGATTTGGTAAAAATGTCTTAAGCTAATTCCCTTCTCTTACCAACAGCTGGTCTCCAACTTGCTGTTTCAGTTCTTTCTGAGGCTCAGGTACTGGAAACTCAAGTCCAATTACTCATTAACATGATACACAAGACACAGTGGATTAGGTACTGCAGGCTTTAAGGTAACTGAAAATAAAGATGCTTTATTTGTAATTTGTCAAATACTTCAAGGAATACAAAACTTCCTAATTGCTGAAGCAATATTTTCCCTCTTTCCTCATTTAATTTAATACTGTCTCAGTATTCTCATTAACTCATTGAACCCTGGTATATCATTTGGTCAACACTCAGCAGGACCACAGGCACCAACACAAAATCTTGATCCAAGGGCTCTTTACCTTGCTTGCTATCAGCATTTCCAGTCACACACAAGGAAACTGAGGAATCCAGCGTTCATCTTAAAAGTGAGGTGAGGATCTCAGACGTGTCTTCCTATGGGACTAAGAGAGGATGACTCAAGAGTGAAATGTCACACTGCTCAGCCACATTTCATCCTGCAAGTGATTTCTCTGTCATTAGAGTATGCATGCCTTAGTTTAAGTTCCCAAATTCTTGACTACTGTTTTTTGCAGTTCAGGATATTCAACAAAAGGAAGCTGCTGTCATCCTTTACTCTGGTCGGCAGCTTTTACAGTTAAAAACACTTTTCCACCTGCAAGAAAGTGGATCTGGTTTTTTCTCTTTTTTGTTTTTCATTTTACAGCTGCTTCACTGTCAAGATTGCAATGCTGTCATGTACTGTCCATCTGTTAGAATTGCATTATTTTTTAACATTTATTGAAATTTTTTAATAATATTATTTTTTACCCTTATTTTTACTTAATTTAATCATCTATCATCTTTAACATTCTATCCTTGCTCCTTTACACATTTTATAATCCTAACTGACATCTAGAACAGCCTGCCTTTTTCTAAAATCACATCAAAAATCATCATCATGACTGGTCAATAACAGTTTTGTTTTGATTTTACAAAGGACCTTTGTATCATTAAAGCATTTGGAAAATACCATTGCTCTCACTGAAGCTGTTTAGAGAGATTTTCTGTCCAGCATCTTAGCTGATCTGTTTCAGTGTTGCAGTTGCAGAGTTTTCTGAAATTAATATAGGAGTCCTTCCTCATAATTGGAGTTTGAGTTTGTAACACTCACGTGATGCAGAAGCAAGATGCTAAGCAAGACTTGTAGCTAGAAATGCTCTTACCCATGACTCTTCCAACCTTTTCTCTTTCAGGAGGACTCCCAGGTGAAAAACTCTTGACAATTTTGTTGAAAGGACATTTATCCCAGCTCTTGTCAATGAAAGTCAAGAGGAGTCCATTCTGCATTCAGGCAGACAGATCACTGCCAATTTGACATGAAATAAGGAAAAATATCCCTCACTGGTAGTCTTTCAAAAATAGATTCCAAAGATGGTGTAAACCATTCATCCAAAGGAAAGCAAGAGAGCATTTCACTTATGAACTTGGTGAACTGAGATCCTCTTGTCTCAAACAGGGAGGAACACTACACAAGATTTCTAGTCATGTCTCCACAACTCCTGAAATCACCATAAAATTCAATGTGCTAAAAAAATGCTTTGAGACTAAATAATAAAGAAAAAGATATCTACTGCAAATTAATATTACTGCAAGCACTGTATGTGAGTGGACAGCAACTCATCATCCAGAGCATGACTGATTGCATAATGTCACTCTTTCATGTATATTAAAATTAATAACCCTCATGAAATTTGATGGCTCTTTTCACCAACCCCTTCAGTGCTAGCTGACAGGGCCCTGGGGGCAGAAAAAATTTCAGGTCTCCAGCTTCAGCCATAGCCAGCCCAAAAGGCCTAGCTCCAGGGGATAATCAAGCCAAGCCAACTCCTGTTGGTCCCCAGACAACTTGCCCCTCTCCCACTCCTTCTTACTGGTATCACTCAGGGAAAGCTCCATTCTGATTGTTGCATGGTCCTTGTAGTGTGCCTGTCCTACAGTTTTGCCATGGTGACACCAAGCCATATGAAGCTGCCTTGTAATTGCTGCCATCTTCATCCTCTGGGCTGTGGGGGGCAATGTTCCTGGTGCTCCTGGCCATGCTCCTGGGCAGTCCCTGCACTGCTGCTACCGTGGCAGAGCTGCAGGCAATACTTCACTGACCAGTGCCCAGCCAGGAGCTGTGTTGGTCTTACTAAAGCATAGGGTCAGACCACCTCTTTATTCTGCCAGGCAAGGCTGTCAGGAAGCTGAGAACAGGGTTATGCTTAGCAGTTAAGGTGGCAGGAATCATGAAGTCCATGGCTTGGTTGTCTGTCTGATCTCTCTTACTTGATTCTTCTCCACTGATTGCCTAGGGCTTTCTGTCCTACAATCTGTCATCACAGGCTGCATGTTTGATGAACGTTTGACTTCAATGAGAGTACACAGCTAGAAAAAGATGCGCCAGATATACTGGGGTGTATTGTGTCCTCCACTCCCTGGAGGGAGCTTTTGCTTTCAATTGTCAAATATAACAACAGTTAAGAACCGCTCAGACCTTTCCTGCTTTGAGTTCAGTCATCCTAAATGGTAAGCAAGAACAGTTTTGGAAGAGCTGGTGTATTCACAGAAAAATACAGTGAACCATGATGGCCACAGCAATGCTTGGTGGCTTTCTCTGATGAGATTACAGCTTTGTTGGATAAAGAAAAAGCAATTTGAGCTGTACAAAGTATTTGACACTCATATGACATCCTTCTCTCTAAACTGGTGAGACATGGGTTTGAAGACTAGACAACTTGGTGGATAAAATGTTGATGAGATGATCATACTGAAACAGTTGAATGTATAGATGGAGATGGGTGGCAAGTTGTATGCCTCAAAATTCCATAGCATGACAAGTATTGTTTTAATATCTTTGTTAGTGATACAGACAGGATTGAGTGCATCCTCTGCAAATTTGCCAATAACACGAAGCTGAGTTTTGTGTTTGATACTCTAGAGGGAAGGGAGCAGGCTTGAGACGTAAATTTTTGTGAACTCCACGAAAATCAGCTAGGCCAAGCATAGTGATGAGCACCTGGGTTGGAGCAATCCCAAATATGGATACCAGCTGAACAATGAGTAGAGTGGGAGCAGCCCTGCAGAGAAAGACTTACAGGTGTTGGTGGATGAAAAAATTGGTCATGAGGTGCTTTCTGAGCAGCTCAGAAACACAACTGCACTCTGGACTCCATCAAAAGATGCATGACCAGTAGGACAAAGGAGGTGATTCTCCCATTCTACTCCAATCTCTTGAGATCCCATTTGAAGTGCTTTGTTCAGCTTTGGAATATGTGGACCTGCTTAAGTGGGTTCAGAGAGGAATGACAAAGATGATCAGAAGTCTGGAGCACCTCTTCTATGAAAACTGGCTGAGAGAGTTGGGGCTGCTCAGCCTGTAGAAAAGAAGGTTTCAGAGGCACCTATTAGGAGCCTTCCAGTACTCACAGGGGACCTGCAGTGAAGATGGGAAGCAGCACTTTACCAGGGAGCATAAGAAAAGGAAAAGAGGTTATGGTTTTAAACTAAAAGAGGGTAGATACAGGTTAGATGTTAGGAAGTTCTTTACTGTCAGGGTGGTGAGACACTGGAACAGGTTGTGCAGAGAAGTTTGGATACCCAGTCCCCGGAATTGTCCAAGGCCAGGCTAGATGGAGTTTTAAGTAACCTGGTCTAGTGGTCAGTGTTCCTGCTCCTGCCAAAGGAGCTGGAACAAGATGATCTTTAAGGTCCTTTCTAACTCTAAGCATTCTATGATTCCACAGAAGACTTTATAGGAAGTCCTATGGCTTCCTTAGGGTTTTTTATCTGACAGACTCTTGGTCATTTTGTGATTCTTAGCTCTTCATCTGCCTCATAAGTTTAGGAACATAACATTCATGCCACCTTGTTTAATTTTCCCCTTGCGGTGCACAGTCCCCTGGGAGTTAACAGTAACTTCTTGTAGGGAAACACCCTATCTGTGGAAAGCTGGGCTGACAAGACATTTGTATGGTCTCACCCTTTACCCTGTTCTGATAATTGTGTAAAGTATCTGAGCTAGAAGAATTTCTCTGATTGGTAGAGAGAGGGTGGATGTTGCCAGTAAAAATAAGAGCGGCTTGCAAAAGAGATTTTTGCTCGTAGATATCCCACACTGCAGCCTCCTTCACATATGCCAGTTTATTATGGTGATGATACTTGGAATAATTCCCTGAAAGATCTTTCTTATGCAAAGCAGTTCAAGGACCTTTTCCAAATGGGGAAAAAAAAAATAATATACATATATATAAATAGAAATACAGCTCCTCTGAATGGAAAAGGAAGCCAGATCATTTACATCCCTCATCTGCCCCATAATGATTTATCCTGTCTCTGGAACTTTCCTCATAGGGCAGAACCATGCTTAGATCTGCCCAAAGGATGAAAAATTGCAAGGTCTAGTGCTGTTCCATTTTTCTTGTAGTTCCCAGGCTGTGAAAGAGCTTTGGCTTTATATTCTCCCTGGATAATCTTCGCTGGTTATTCAGCCTAGTTTGTGCCATGAGCATTGGGGGAGCTCAAGATTTGAATGTGAAGGTTTGATACATCCCTAATTTCCCTCTGAAAAGAAGTAGAACTGATTTCATGGCAGTTGGTAGTCCAAAAGTAGTGCAAGCTTCCTCCCAGAGAAATCTGCAAAGCACAGTCCTCCTCAACATTGAAATTTACTTCTGTTTCTGAGGCAATGTTTTCTTGTCACAAGGCCCTTCTTCACCAATGTGACTGCTCTTTCACCCCTGATTGTACATTCTTTGAGGTCTCCTGCCTATGTAATATGCAAGAGGACCACCACAGAATCATAGAATCATAGAATAGTTTGGGTTGGAAGGGACCTTAAAGATCATCGAGTTCCAACCCCCCTGCCATAGGCAGGCACTGCCCAGTGCCCTGTCTAGCCTAGTCTTGAACACCTCCAGAGAGGGGGCATCCACAACCTCTCTGGGCAACCTGTTCCAGTGCTTCACCACCCTCACTGTAAAGAATTTCTTTCTTATGTCTAGTCTAAATCTATCCCCCTCCAATTTATATCCATTGTTTCTAGTCCTCCCATCCGATATTATGTTAAAAATTCCTTCCCCTGCCTTTCTGTAGGACCCCCTCAGGTATTGATAAGTTACTGTCCTGGTTTTGGGCCAAAATTAATAAATTAGCCCCCCCAGAGACAGATGGTCCTCCCTCTCTCTCTCTGAAGAGAGGAGAGGAAGGAAGGAGGAGATTTAAGAGTTCGGAAGAATTCCAAACTACTTTAATAGATAAAGAAACAATAAATAAAATCAAAAGGAAAAGATAAAAAGGTGTACAATATTTACAAGACCAAATCCAGCTCCCGTGATGATGATCA
>VZTY01033434.1:13510-48511 GCA_013400935.1 Turnix velox
CTTCTCCAGGCTGAACAACCCCAACTCCTTCAGCCTGTCCTCATAGGGCAGTTGCTCCAACCCTTTGATCATCTTCGTGGCCCTTCTCTGGACCTGCTCCAATAGCTCAATATCCTTCCTGTGTTGAGGGCTCTAGAACTGGACTTAATACTCCAGGTGGGGTCTCACCAGTGCTGAGTAGAGGGGTAAAATCACCTCTCTTGACCTGCTGGTCACACTCCTCTTGATGCAACCCAGGATTTGGTTGGCCTTCTTGGCTGTGAGTGCACACTGTTGGCTCATGTTGAGTTTGTCATCAACTGACACACCCAAGTCTTTCTCTACAGAGCTGCACTGAAGCCACTCTCCACCCAGCCTGTATCTGTGCTAGCTACCAGCAAGGAGATGAAGGAGGCCCAAAACAAAGGAGGTGATGGTGACCTCCAAAGCCAACCTATATACTTGCTGGTAGAGACTTTGAAGATGAATTTTTTACTTCCAGCTGGCTGTGATAGTTCCTTGCTAGCTTACAGGTACACTACAGAAACTAGATTGTGCCTACTTATGACTACAAGGCAAAAGCAATGCAAAGATAATTTTGTTTTCTGTCATCTTTCTTGTTTCAGTTGTGCTGATTTGTCACATGCCATTGGAAACTTTTTTTATTGCCATGCTTCTTTCACAGGGAGAACAGTGAGAAGGAGAGCAAAGGCAGGGAAAAACTGGTGGTTTGCCTGGCATGTACTCTAAAAGCTCTCTGCTCTGGGAGTGTTGGTGGATGCCAGTGAGAGCAGGTAGATGAATACTACCTGCCTCCATGAGTCACAGGGATGCTCCCTCTAGATGTGGCAGCAGTGCTCAAAGTATCATCGGAAAGTCCTGATATTGCAGAACTCACTGTAAAGCACATCTCCAGAATTCTCCTAGCTGACCTCTGTGAGAAAGTGAGCTAGCTCTGGAGAAGCCAAGCAATCAGGGAAGATTTGGAGGACTGAAAAAGTAACCTTCACAGGCAACATGAATATTATTTAGTGACTGGTAGAGCTCTGAGGTTTCCCTGTAAGGTGAAACCCTGTTTTCCCTGTAAGGTGATGTGATTTAAAATCACATCATTCATATTAGCATGCTCTTGCTTTCTTTGGACGTACAAAGTAACATAAGAAACTATTTATCTGGTCAGAAAACTTCTGTAAGTTAATTGAGTCTATAAGGTTTCACAAAATGAGTTTTATAAGAACAGGAGAGAGGTTGCAGTATCTTAGATAACTTAGTCTCCCTGCTGTAGATCAGGTATGGAAATGACAAACATCACCCAGCTTTGTAATTGAAAGTAGGAGACTTGAAAGCAAACTTACAATATCTTGGAAACCTGGAATACTCAACACAGACACAAATTTTCATGTCTTTGAAAATTCTCCAGTGAAACATTATAGGATTTATTAATGCTATTGATTTACTCAATGACATAGGATTCTGCACTGCTGACCTATTGGTCCAGACCTTAAAATTAATTTCATGCTGAGTTGCCTTGGGGGATTTTTGAATAGCAGTTCTGTGATTCCCTAGGACAAATCGCCAAGAAAGACACACTTTTTTTTAGCTGTAGCATAGCTTCGGTGAGTTTAGTGTAAATGCACTTCTATAAAGAAGCAGCAGCCACTGAATTTATGCACTACTGTCAAACTACATTCCCCTATGTTTCCATAGGGTGGCAGACAATTTCCTAGAGCAAATTTTTTCCTCCTTAAGCATTTGCCTTTTCTGCTTCACAATAGCAGCCAAAACTCTTCAACAAGAAGGGTGAATTCTGGTAACATCCCCATCTGTTCTGAGCCAAATAAACCAGTCAAGAGCAGCTCCATTCTAAGTGTTAATGAATACTAATTACAAGCTATATGAAATTGTCCAACCAGATACATCCTACTAGGCTTATCAGAGCCTTCCTATTGAGAGGCTGGCCATCTCTCTTGAAACCTTGCAGAGGAATTTCATGTGAAAACAGACACATGGCTGCAATGGTCAGGAGTGGGAAAGTGTTTGACATGTTTTCATTCCATTGTGTTTTTCTGTGTGCAGGTTAAGGTGCCAGTGAAATTTCTGCTTAGCAACTGAACTGAGGTATATGGGAAGGATATTACTTGTCTTTTGAGCTTAATGTCTGGGAAATTTGCCCTCATGAACAGCTCCACAGATGGGAGGATGAAATGAGGGTTGTCACAAAGCAGGGCTGATAGCCTATATTCTTAAACATGCTGAGGTGAATATGTGAAAATGCAGACAGCTTCTGAGTGCTCAAAACATTCACGTAGAACCTGGAACATGACAGTCCAGAACACAGATCTGCCTGTCCCTGATATTTGCAGAGCTGTTGTGATGGGACTGTAATATAAACAAGTCCATCACACAGGAAAAAGCTCCCTTCACCACAGTTTTACCCTGTGCTGCATTAACAATTTATTCTGTAGCTGACAAGGGTTAGCAGCTTAACTTCACAGCACTGCCTTCCACATAGGTGCATTTTTAATCTTTCTTTCTGATTGATAAGCTGTTAGGAGAGACCATGGTCAAGATTACTTTACCTCTCCTTCCCTGACCCCCAGCCTCAAGTGCTGGACTTTGACATGAAGGTCAATGTTGTACTTGAGGTCCTGACTGCAGAAACTTTGGCAGTCTTCCAGACGTAATGGAATAAGAGGTGACTTGCCTGCAGGCAGATGAGGAAGTAGCTCATGCAGGGTTTGCTGAGGTGCAGTGCCTAGGAAAATCATGGGATGCAATCCTGATTGGAGAGGGAAGAGGAGAGATGAGTCCCTGAGAGCAAAATAGTCCTGTCTGGTTGCTTGCCAGAAGAGTCACAATAATTTCCAGTACTTGGAGGCAAGAACTGAAATAGTCTGATTACCATAAAATGAGACTGCTAAATATGACACTCCCCAATGCCTTCCTGGTGCATTCTGCAATTGTCCACCATGTCCCATCACAGGGCAGCAGTGTTTTTCCAGGTACCCAGTGTGGTCAGTCACCCGATCAAGAGAATAAATGGGAGAACATTTTCCTCATCTACCTGGTGCTACTGAAAAAACGTGTCTTAGTCACATAACTGAGCCATTTTTCTTGCAACATCTGAAAAATTAATTCTTGCCATGCTCTAAAGCAAGAAAGGCATTATTCTGGTTTTTTTCAAGACAGTAAGTGTGCTTTTTAAGACAGTGTGTGCTTGCAGCCAAGAAGGCCAACCGAATCCTGGGTTCAGTTTCAATACAAGTGCAACCAGCAAATGAAGGGAGGTGATTTTGCCCCTCTACTCAGCTCTAATGAGGCTCCACCTGGAGTATTATGTCCAGTTCTAGAGCCCTCAACATAAGAAGGACATTGAGCTATCAGATCAGGTCCAGGGGAGGGCCATGAAGATGATGAGAGGGCTGCAACACCTCCCTTATGAGGACAGGATGTTGGGGTTTTTCAGCCTGGAGAAAAGAAGGCTCAGGGGGGACCTCATAGTAGCTTATCAATACCTGAAGGAGACCTACAGAAAGGTTGGGGTCGGACTTTTTAGTAGGGTACAGGATGGCAGGACTGGCCATACTGGGTACAAGTTGGAAGAGTGTAGATTTAGGCTGGATATAAAAAAGAAATTCTTTACTGTGAGAGTGGTGAGACACTGGAACACGCTGCCCAGAGAGGCTGCGGATGCTCCCTCTCTAGAGGTGTTTAAGGCCGGGCTGGACAAGGCACTGAGCAGCCTGGTCTAGTGGGAGGTGTCCCTGCCTATGGCAGAGGGGTTGGAACTCAATGATTTTTAGGGTCCCTTCCAATCCAAACTATTCTATAATTCTATGAAAGACATCTATTACTCCACACTCTTCTGTTATCTGTTTAAAAACCTATGCTATAATACTAGAGCACTTTCCATGATATTTGGAAGTGCCTCTGCCTGTGACAGGGGGGTTGGAACTAGATGATCTTTAAGGTCCCTTCTAACCCAATTGCCAAAAGAAGTCCTGAATATACACATGTATCTCTAAAGATTTCCAAATATGAAATTATTTTCTTTCACAGTACCCATGAATAGTAATAAAGATGGACAAGACTCTGTTATTCCCCATTCATCAACCTTTTACATTTGCTTTTTAAATCTTTTCCTGTATGGAATGGGGAAAAAAACCAAGATTTGTGAAGCGTTCAGGTAGTTTTAAAGAAACATTATTTCGAACATTATTTTACCTCACCAGGCTAACCATCTGTTTTCTCTTCAATCCAAATATGGCAATGTGCCACTGGAACAGTAAGTCTGAAATAGCAGAGGAGAGCTTAATTTTACCAGTCATAGGATGATCGCTTTCCATGCTTACGCAAAAAGAGAACTCCCTTTAATTCTCTTAGGGCATGGTACTACACATGACTCTCATAATGATTTTAAAAATCAGTCTCATTCTCATTTTGTCTAAGTGAAAATAAATCAACAAAAGACTTGTAAGAATCACAAATGTTTCCATGTTTACAATAGAACATGAAATGTCAGTTTGAAGCATTACTCACTATAGAAAGGGAATTTTGTCATACTACAGGGGATTTACCTAGAAAATCAAGTGTTTGTGGATCAACAACAGAATGCTGAGTTCAACTTTTTTTTTTTTTAAATCATCCAAGGCTGGAGAGGCACTGGGCCTCATTGCCATATGCTTTCTGAAAGAACAAGTGGGACCAAAGGGGAAAGCACAAAAGTACTGTGCCCTTTGGAGAGAACAGTAAAGGGAACTCTCCCATAGGGATTTCAGGACTGTATGATATCCCTCCTCCCTCTAGTTATTACCTGTGCTCCTGTCCACCAGTGCTTGGAGTAGAGTATCTGTCAGATTCAGTATTGCAAAGGAAATAATTCCCTGGCAAGGCCCACAGGCTGTGCTGCCTGCTGTAGGATGGGAGAGCTCATGCAAAGTTCAAGGCCAACTTGAAGACCTTGCTCATGGTTTTCAATGAATTTGTCTCTTACGACCTGTGGCTCCCTTGGATTATGGTCTGCAAGCAGGCACTGAGTCATAGTTATCTCTGCACCAAAAAAACCAGTAAAATACAAAAATCCTTCCAGGCCCTGGAATGTCTACAGGAATGATCTGCACCTTCAAGGGACTGAGCCAGACTTCACCTACCCCAGAGAAAGCTCCACATGCCAGTGAGAGGAACTGATATGTTTTCCATATCAGACCATCCTGCTGACAGTTAGAGAAACATAACTTCAGCTCTAAAAAATACATTTCAATTGGAAATCATCGGCATATGATCCCTGTAATATCAAAGGGTGGGAAGAAGTAGACAACTCTGTCACAGATCATTTTATATGCGAGCCATAAACTGCAACTAGCGGGCAGTGTTTGCATTGGAATAATCTCATGGAGATGATTTGGGGAGAGAATGAGAAGAGTAAGAACTAAGAGTCTGCTGACCTGCAGTTCATGCAGGATATTGATACTGTTCAGGGCACTGTCATAGCCAAAGCTCAAAAAGCCTTAAATTTTGCAAAGGTTCTTCTGAACCCTTATTGTCCATGTATTCTTGGGAAAGAGTTCAGCACTGTCACACACTTGAGCCCTGTGTGTTCAGGTACAATCCAGAACCCAGAGGGAATATGAACACTTGAGTACAGGACAGTTCTGCTGTCTTCTTCCTAGTCCCTTACCTTTCTTTTTACAGAGGGACTGCCAGAAACCACTCCTCTTTCCATGCACAGATGACTCAGCTCTGTGAGCTGCACAGGGAGATGCTGCCCTGAGAGCTGCTTTGGCCTTTCCCAGCACTCCAGAAGTTGTCTAAGCAATTAAAAAATCACAACCAAAATGCCAAACCATACCAAATGAGCAGTTAACTTGAATTTTTCAGTGGAATGAAGATTTTATCAAGTGTCTGAAGTATGAGTTGGGAATGACAGAAATCCTAGAAGCTCTTGGATTTTCCGTTTCCAATTTTCCTAGATTCATTCAAGGTCCTTATAAATAAGGACATAAAATGAAGATGGTGTAGCAGCACTGCTCATCAGTGAACTACTATCAGGAGAAAGGAGAACTCATCAGAGACACCGTTTTTTCATTGTGGGCATGACTCATGTACCTCAATCTACTATAACGGATGTTTTAGTATGCCTGACATCCCATAGGTGATTCATCTACCTGAAGGCCTTAGCTGCCTGAACCTTCATATCTGTGATATGTGATTTATTTTAAAACATGCTTGGAAGCAAAACCTCATCAAAAAGAAGTGTATAAAATGTCTGCATCACCAAAGAAGTAATTTCTCAAAAATAGTGATTTCATGGACATTTATTATGAGCAGCCATGATAAAATTAAACGGGCTGTGGATACTTGCATATTAAAACCAACATGAGGGGACAATATTAGATCTTTTTAAAAATGTTTCATCTTGAGTCAAAAATTATTTTAAAAAGGCTAGCTGATTTTCATTCTCTTGATTCATGAAAGACTTCAAGTGCTTTATTATAGTGTAGCTACCTATCCAACTACAGGTAGTGAAATGAGAGAGAAATACGCTGAGAGGAGCTTTTATACTAAAAGAAAATTGGAAACAAGATAGTTAATCTAGGTTTTTTTCCTCAGGATGTGGCTGTAGATGATACGCAGTGTCCCTCATGGAGATCACAAAGGCTTCATCAGTCTAAGGGAATTTCATGTCATTGCAGAGTTTTCAACAGAACTCCCTAAACATCAAAACAAGTGACTCCAATATTCAATAAAATCTGGTTTTCCCAACATTACTGAGAAGTTTTGATGTGTACCAGCTTTCAAGTTTTATTTGTTTGAAACATTCTGCCTTTAAAAATTCTCAATCGAAATGGTGTTGAGGTGACTTATGCTCATGGGAAGATGCTATGAAACAAAATGTAAAATCTCAGTTGTCATGGAACATAGTTATATCCAATGCAAAGCAGGAAAGGCAGGATTCTTCCCTTATGATTCTCCTAAAGGTTTCAGAATTCTTGTAGAAAATTTCATTTAAGATTTCAAATTGATTTATTGTTCATAGGATTTCAAATCCCAGGGTTTTGAGCTTCACAGGAGAACAAGTCCTACACATCTCCAGGGCTGAGGCCTATATTTCACACATATCAAATCTTTCATTCAAAATTATCTCTTTACTTACTTTCATAAGTCAAATGTACCCATGTAAGGATGCACTTGCTTTTTTGCAATGCACATGAGTGCAAGCACTGTGTAGAAAAACAATTAAAGATCTTCAATCACATATGTTAGTAATCGATTCACCTATTCTGATTCATTCTGCCATTCATTGATATTGAAAGCCATGTGGCTTCACAAAAACTATTTTAAAAACTACTGAAAGGTCAGAGTTCTCCTTAGCAAAAATAGATTTTAAAATTTGGATACCTAGAACATATCTGATTTTTCAGAAAAATAGAAGTACTTCATATAGGAGACTAATGAGTTTCTGGACGAACAAGTCTTACTTAGCTTATTAAAGACCATGATTCAACAATATTAGAATTTCAAATCCAGGAGGACTTAGGAAAATTGATGAAGAGTAGGATCTCTTGCACTAATGCATTCTTAGATAGGAAAATCTTACGTATTTTTTAAAATCCAGCAGATAATATAGATTAATTCAATAGTTCATAATCCCTCTTAAGTAGGCCAAGATGCATAAACTTTCACTGAAATACATAAATTTCATGTTAAGAAATCTAAGGTGTGAAAGATTTGTATTTCACAAAATTATATAAATACCAGTTATCCTAAGAAACACATTTTAACCCATGGGAAACAGAAGCTACCAATTTATATACAACAAATGTATCATCCAGGTGAACAAGAAGGTATAGCAAAAATCTTGCCAGAAGTCAGTAATGAATCTAATAATGAAAATCTTATTTAATCAACAGTAAAAGGTTTGCCTGTTGGACTGAGTACTTCACACTTTCCTTGAGCTCAGGATGTGCTAGAAATATTTTTTCTATGAAAGAAAAATTTAGTAGGCATTCATATGAAAACAGACCAGTCTCTCCTAGAAGGCAACAAGAAGGCTACATGACCTAAATAATCAGAGGGTCTCCAAATGTCTTGCCAAAAAATATTAAGCAAAAAAAGGACAGCCTTCCTGGTTTAGCTCATCAGACTCCTATTCTGAGAGTCAAGGGTTTAACTCCCTGTCCAAGTACAGGGGATCAGATTAATGATTGGACTCAATAATTCTGAAAGGTCCCTTATGACATTGCTAGGTGACAATGAAGCTATTTTAAGTAGGTCGTGTTTTCATGACAATTAATTTCAATCCATGATAAAAATATTCTTCATAAATGCATTGTGCAATAAAACCTGCACTCCCACAATCCCCCCTCAGTTTCCATTAAGTCAAAAAAAGATTAAAATCCTGTCTGTTGTTTCTATGTTAAAATTATTTGCAGAGATAATATTTACTATATTCTCATGGGGCAGTTCTCAATTGCAAAACTCCATTTTGAAATAACTACCTGTTTTTGCATAATGTTTTTCTTTTATCTACCTTAACCTACTTTGTATTGGTCAATGTGACTCCTACTAGAAACATCTAAAATAAATTTGTAACTGTTTCTAAATGTAGGGAATAACCTTTCGTGTTCTTCTTTGTGAGGTTCAAAAAAATCAAACTAGCTAAAATACAATACTTCTGACTCTCTGCTGTGGATTAAATACTAATTTGTTTCCTAACTTGTACAAAAATGCTATTATCCTCCATATTTTACATGTTTGATAATCCTTCCAGAGTATACCAGTATTTGGACACGTTCAGAAATAGGTAGTTTGTTTTGGAGCCCCCTTGAGAATCTCCCTACTATTCTGAAGTATAGAGGAACTGCTGGAACAACACTCACTGAGATCAGCTGCAGTGGAGAAAGACCTTACATTGAGAAGGGAATCTAAGCAATAAGGGCTAGAAACAAGCTCCTTTGTGGGCTTTTTGGAGCTGAAAAAAAAGGGGTAAAGATGATTGATGGAGCATGGTGTAGAGGCAGCTCACGCAGTGTCAGATTTTGAAACCACGGGCAAACGCACCAGCACAGTCTCCTCCCCTCTGCTACACAAAAGGGGTATTGCAACAGCACAGTGACCTTATCATATTAACAAGAAGTGGGTGTCACCTGTCATCAACAAGGGTGGTAATCACCACCATGAAAGGAGATAATGAGTTGAGTTACAGAATTAACAATGGTCTCCACTGGGGAGAGGGCTGGACTCCCCAGCTTAGTCAAGATAGATATGAGAACCCAGAGAAAACTTCCACAGAAAAAAACAGCCATTTAGGTGACATTTAGGTGATAGAATCTTTCACTGGCAATGGGATCAGCTCTGAATGTGGCTGCTAGCATTGTGAGCGGGGTATAATAGAATCATAGTTGGGTTGGAAGGGACCTTAAAGATCATCGAGTTCCAACCATAGGCCATAAGCAGGGACATCTCCCATTAGATCAGGCTGGTCACTGCCTTTCTGTAGGACCCCTTCAGGTATTGATAAGCTACTATGAGGTGCCCCCTGAGCCTTCTCTTCACCAAGCTGAACAACTCCAGCTCCTTCAGCCTGTCTCCATAAAGCAGTTAGTTGCTCCAGCTCTCTCATCATCTTCATGGCCCTCCTCTGGACCTGCTCCAACAGCTCAATGTCCTTCTTATGTTGAGGACACCAGAACTGGACCACAATACTCCAGGTGGGGCCTCAGCAGAGCTGAGTAGAGGGGCAAAATCACCTCTCTTGAGGTCCCTCTGGATGCCATCCCTTCTCTCTGACATATCAACTGCACCACACAGCATAGTGTCATCTGCAAACTTACTGAGGCTGCACTCAATCCCACTATCCATATCTCCTACAAAGATGTTGAATAGCACTGGTCACACTACTGATCCTTGAACACCACTCATCACTTATTTCCACTTGGACAGTGAGCCATTGACTGCAAGCCTTTGAGTGCAACCATTCAACCAGCTCCTTATCCAGCCAATGGTCCATCGTCAAACCCATTATTTTCCATTTTGGTGACCAGGATGTCATGTGGGACAGTGTCAAATGCCTTGCTCAAATCCAGGTAGATAATGTCAGTTGCCTTTTCTTTGGCCACTGATGCTGTTACTAGATCATAGAAGGCCACCAAATTGGTCAGGCATGATTTGCCCCTGGTGAAGCAACATTGATTGCCTCCAATCAGCTGAGCATGGTGACAGAGCTGCATGGAGAGGTGGACAGGTTGAGGGGCATTAGGGATGCAAAAACAGACTGTTGGAGCAAGACTTTATCTTCCCTGAAAGAAAGACAGAATGAACTGTCAGAGGGAAACCCAGTTCATAGCATCTCTGTATCCAGCCCTTGTCAGGAGGAAGGATGAAACCTACATGACAGGACTGAGTGAATAGAAGTTTGTGATCAGGACAGTGGATGATCTCCTTCCCTGCCTACATCTCTGCCTCCAGTTCTTCTGCACAACAGATACAAGGTTCTGTTTGGAGAAGACCCTGCAAGATATTAATTAAATACCTGAAAACTGTTTGCAGTTGAGATGACATACAGGTACTAGCAATACTGACATCAAGCCGATGTTTGCCCAAAAGATTGTGGGGCTGATTGATAGAACTTCAAATAATAAGAGAAGAAAGAGTGGGATAATAATACCTGGCTTGTCTGTGACAAGCTGTGGAACAGATCATCAGGGTTAATGGAATGAGATTCTAGGAGGGACATCAATGAATTACCCTGAGACACGCTAGGGGCAATGCATCACCATCACAGTCTAATGGTGATGATCCAAGGGCTCCTAAGATAATTGTAGTTAACAGTAAAACATCTGTGAAACACCTCTCCAAGAAGATGATGCATTCAGCAGCCCAGCGTAGTGCCTCTACATGAGTGCACAAAGCATGGGCAACAGGAAGAAATGGAAGCTTCAATGCTGCTGGGAAGTTATGACATACCAGCAATTGCTGAAACCCAGTGGGACAAATCCAGTGACTGAAGTGTGGCCAATGAGGTACATAGGCTATCCAGAAGGGGCAGAAATGGCAGGAGGGGTGGAGGGATTGCCCTCCATGTCATAGAAATTATAGGATATTGTCCTGGTTTAGGCCCAAAAGGACCCCCTCAAATGACAGATGGCCCTCCTCCTCTCTCAGAAGACAGGAGAGGGAGGAATGAGGAGATTTGTGAGTTTAGAAGAATTCCAAACTACTTTAATAGATAATGTAATAATAGATTAAATTAAAAGGAAAAGATAAAAAGGTAATCAATGTATACAAAACCGTATCAAGCTCCTGGGATGATGATCACGTCCCCAGCAGATGCAGGGAGAGTCCCAGGCTGGGGCCAGTTCAGTCAGGAGCTGGATGCCGGATCTGGATTCAGGAGTGCTCAGATCGGGGTCAAAGGCAGAGTCTTTCCTAGATGTCAGCAATCAAAGAAAGAGTGAAGCAAAGGAAAAGAAGGGCTGACCCTTGGATCCCTCAGCTTTTATACTGAGCATGGGGCTGATAGGATGGAATACTCCTGTTGGTCAATTTTGGGCCACCTACCCTGTCTGCTCCTCCTTGCAGGTGGGACTTCTCTGCGTCTTTCTGCTTCCAGCCCCCTGGTAGGGTGGAAGACGAACTTTCTGACCTTGATTACCATAGTGGATAATGAAAATAAGAGCTTCTTGCATACCATTCCCTGGTATAATCAGGTCTTACCAGTCTGGGAGTGAACAGTGTCTGAACAATGTGCAGTTAATTTCAGAGTTTAGTCAGACAGAAGAGGCCTAGCTGAAAAGTTACAAACTAGAAAATTTACCCTGGTTTACCTCAAACCAGGATAGATATGAAAAGATATCCCTAAAGTATAGCCAAGAGTAATTGGAAAGCTTATGGAAAGAGATTAGACAGGAAAGTAACATGGGAAGTCTAGTAATCATTGTCTACTACAGGCCAACTGATCAAGAAGAGCTTGCAATTGAGCAGCAGTCAGGCTAGAGGAGACATCATGCTCAAAAGCTCTCATCCTTCTGGGGGATTTCAGCCATTCTGACATCTGCTAGAAAAGCCATGTGGTGAGATGCACACAATCTGGAGTGCCTCAATGACAACTTCCTGAAGCAGGAAGTAGACAGTCCAACATGAGTTGCCATATTGTATCTGATAATCACCAGTGGGGATGTCAAAATGGAGTCAGCCTATGATGTAATGACTATGCACTGGTAGAATTCATTATCCTGAGAAAAGTATGTCAGCTGAGGAGCAGTCAGGATCCTGAATTTTGGGAATGCAAGCCTTCAGTTCTGCAAGGAGTTACTCAATAGGAACCCCTCAAAATGCTCCTCAGGAACAAGGGGGCAGAATAGAGTTGTCAGTTCTTCAAGGATACTTTCTATGCATCTCAAGAGCTCCTTATCCTAGGTACAAGAAATCTAGCCAGAAAGGGAAGAGACCAGGATGGCTGAGACAGGACCTGCAGGTCAAATTGAAAAGCAAGAAGGAACTGCGCAGACAGTTTGGGCAGGGTTGGGATTCTTGGGAAGAGTACAAAGATGCTCCTGGCTTATATAGGGAGGAGGTTAGGAAGGCCTCCTACGCTCAGTTAGGCAAAAGATGCTAAAAGTAACAAAAAAAACTCCAATGTAAACCAGAAGAGGAGACTTAAAGTGTATCCCCACTGTTGAATATGAATGGTGGACTGGAACAACAGATGAGGATAAGGTTGTGGTACTCAATGACTACTTTGCCTCGCAAGCCCTATCTTCATGCCTCACAAGTTGAAGCATTACAAGATGGAGGTCAGGGGAAGAAAGTCCCAGCTGCTGTCAGTGTAGACAGTTTTGGACCATCTGAGAAACCTGAATGTCCACAAGTCCATGGGACCTGACAAGATGCATTCTAGACTCCTAAGGTGGTCAAGCCAAGTCCCTAGTGACTAGAAGAAGGTGAAAATTATGCCCACTACTGACCTATCAACTTCATCTCTGTGCCTGGAAATATCATGGAGCAGATTCTCCTAGAAGCTATGGCACAGGAAGATGATTTGAGACAGCCAGCACTGCTTCACCAAGGTCAAGTCCTTCCTGACCAACCTAATGGCTTTCTACAATGCAGTGACAATATCAGTGGTCATGGGAAGTCAAGTGGTCCAGAGGTCTGGACCTCTCCTAGGCTTTTGACACAGTTCTCTACAACATTCCCCCTTCCTCTAAGCAGGGAGAAATAAGGGTGGACAATTCAGTGGGTAAGGAACTAGCTACGACTGATGGACAAGTTATGTCCCTCAGGGATCTGTGCTGGGACTTGCAAATAGCAAGATGAGTAGTGTAGTTGACAAGCCAGAAGGACAGGATGTCATTGAGAGGGATCTGGACAGGCTGGAGAGGAAAGCCCATGCAAATTTCATTAAGTTCAACAATGACAAGTGTGGGGTGCTGCACTTCAACCTGGGCTAATCTTCATTACCAATATAGACTGGGAGGTGATGTGATAGAGAGCAGCCCTGCAGAGAAGGACTTTGGGGTACTGATGGATGAAAAGCTGGAGATGAGTTAACAGTGTGTGATTGCAGCCCAGAAGGCCAACTGTGTCCTGGACTGCATCAGATGAGCCATGTCCAGCAAATAAAGGAGGTGATTCTGCCCCTTTCCTCTGCTCCCATGAGTACTGTGTCCGGCTCTGGAGCTCTCAGCACAAGAAGGGTGTGGACCTGTTGGAGAGGGTCCAGAGGAGAGCCATGAGGATGATCAAACAGCTGGAGCCCCTCTCCTATGAGAACAGGCTGGAGAAGAGAAAGCTTTGGGGAGACCTCATAGCAGCCTACCTGCACCTGAAGCCAGCCTATAGGAAAGGTATAGAGGGACTATTTGCCAGGGCATATAGTTATACAACAAAGGACAATGGTTTTAAACTAGAGCATGGCAGGTTTAGTTTGGACATTCGGAAGAAGTTCTTCACCATGAGGGTGGTGAGGCACTGAAAGAGGTTGCCTAGAGAGGTGGAGGAGGCCCGATCCCTGGAAGCATTCATGGCCAGACTTGATGAGACTCTGAGTGACTTGATCTAATGCATGATGATCATTGCAGGGGGGGTTGGACTAGATGACTCTTGAAGATCCCTTCCAACATTCAGATTCTATGATTTTTAGTGAGTTTATTGGCTTTGCTGCAATCATCATCTCTACTGCTATAATTTCACGCATGCAGAGATCTCATTTGCCACAAAAAATACTCAGTCAAAGTCAGATCACACTGACTTTGACTTTCATTATGTCTAGTCAAAAATACACACAGATGAACACACAGATTTACACCTCTATAGATGCAGCCCTCATACACATATCATATGTAGGTTTACACTTGGCAGGAATTCAGTGCCACATGGCTTTAACCAATCTACAGTATGGAAAGTGCTAGAAACATGCAGATGCCTCTTCTCTCTGTCTCTCTTCTGACATTTTCTGCTGTGTTGCTTCATTTTTTTTCTTGGGCATTGTGGGTGGTTTCCTCGCAAGATAAAACTAAAATAATCTATCAGACAATTTTCCCAAGAATATGAGAACATTTGAAATAGAATTAAAGAAACTGGTCACAATGAACTTCATGGCAGTATGAACTCTAGAAAATATCTTGCAGAGATTTGGAGTTACAAGGCAGGATATACGTAAACTACAAATGAAAGGCAATAATTTTTCAGAAAGCCAGAATGGACAGACAGTGTGGTACAGATTAGTTTCAGATACAGAAGGATCAAACAAAAAAGCCCAAAGGTTACTTAAAAGGCACCTACTTTAGACCCATCTTTGTGTTTAGAAAAGAGAAAAGAAAGAGGGCATGTGATCCTAATCAAAAATTTCATAAGATAACCCTCACAGCAAGGAATTTCTTCCTAATACATGATCTATGTCTACCCTCGGGCAGATTAGAATCTTTACACCAATTTTTATCACTATACTCTGATCAGAAACCTCATCCTGTCTGTCCAGAAGGCTCTCTGCAGCTATCGAAAAACAGCTAAAATATTTCCTAGAGTATACTCTAGGCTGAAGAACTCCTACTTTCTCAGCATGTCTTAATAGGAGAGGTGCTTCAGCCCTCTGGGCTTCTTCATGTCCCTCTACTGGACCTCTTCCATCAGGTTTATGTCCTTAGGGCTGAGGGCTCCAGAGCTGGACACAGTACTCCAAGTAGGGTCTCAATAGCATGAAGTAGATAGAGAGGCATAATGACCTCCCTCAATCTGCTGGCTACACTAATTTGAATTCATCCCTGGATACTGTTGGCCTTCTGGGCTGTGAGAGCAGATTTCTTGCTCATGTTGAGTTTCTCATTTTCCAAGACCCCCTAGTCCCTTTCGTCAGGGCTGCTTTCAAGTAATTTTCTACCCAGTGTGTATTTGTACTTGAGAGTGCCATGACCCATGTGCAGTACATTGCAATTGGTCTTGGTTCAGGGTCTTTCGGATAGCATCCTTTTCCTCAATGCGTTGACCATACCACACGGCTAGGTGTTTTTGGAAAAACCAATGAAGGTCCTGTTATCTATGTCACTGAGTAAAATGTTAAACAGCATCTGTCCCTGTGGCAGCTCCAGAAGAACACCACTCATCACTGGTATCCACCTTGGTAACTTTGATAAACATTGACTGCTACCCTTTGAGTGTGGCCATTGAGCCAAATCCCCTTCCACAGAGTGATCAATCCATCAAATCCATGCTCTCCAATTTAGAAGACAGGATGCCATATGGGACAATGCAAAATGCTTTGCATAAATCTGGGCAAATGACATCTGTGTCTTCCCTTCTCTACCAGTGCTGTAACCCCATTGTAGAAGGTCATGACCATTGTCAGGCATGACTTGCCCTTGGTGAAGCCATATTGGCTTTCATTGATATCTCTATTTTCCATATGTCTTTGAAGAGTTTCTAGGTCAATCTGCTCCATAGTCTTTCAAGGCACAACACCAAGACTAACCAGAGATATCCTCACAATCCATCATGAGAAAATTTAGCAGAACTCTCTCTCCTTGAAGCTATTCAAATCAGTGAAAATTAAGCTTTGATTTTAAAGTAATAAGGAAGAAGACATCATGTTTGTGCATGTGTATACAACATATATATATTTTATATATAAACATATACAAACACATATAAGTGTGTATACATATGTATGGAGAGGCATCTGTATCGGTAATTCTATACCCACACATCTTCCAGACCTCAAATCTTCAAAGAGAAGATTCTGCATGTTTAAAAGCAATCTTGAGATTAGTTCTCAGGCATCTTAAAGACATGAAGCCAAAGCAAAGAAGTTCCTGCAATTTTGTAACTGCAGATAGTGAACATTGATAGTAGTTTCATTGAATCTGTTTCCCTCATCACATCCCTTTGTCTCAGCTCCCATTGTGGAAATCCTTCATTATTTTTAGCTTCTTTGAACTAATATAGTTATGGTAGAAGATAAAAGTTTTGCCAAAGATCTGGAAAATTATTCCTTGAACAATGTCAGAGCTAAGGGCCTAAACTATACTGTCATTTTAAAGTTATTAAAAAAAGATTAATAAAAAATGAAAACAGCTTCCTGAGGGAAACGAGGTTGTTGGAAAAGGACTATAATTGCACGTACCCATCCTATATTCTTTTTATACCTTGACAGAAAGGCACGGGGTGCCTCAGAAAAGAAAGCTATCTCAAAGTAACAAGCTGCCTTTGCAGAAAAGGCTGCTTTTATCACAGAGTGCTCTGGAGGACTGCAGACTCGCAAAGGAGTAGATGAAAATGAGGCTGCTTTTGTTAGCTTTCGCAGGTCTTGTTAGAAAAAAATATTTATACTCAGACATGTTCACAGAAAGAATAATCCTTAGCTTATATTTGTCAACCCTATGCAGTGCTCTTCAGTCTGCTGACTTGAGCTTCATGAATGATTTCTCTGCTTCAAAACATATGAACATAGATATCAAAGCAGAGTCACCAGGAGAAGAGGATGTACCACCATCTCTAGGGAAGTCTAAAAGGTAATCAAATGAAACAAGATAACTGAAAAGAGAAAAAGTTGATCTGGGAATAGCAAGCTACTGAGGAGTCTCAAAAATGAAACAGCATGAAACAAAATAGAAGCTCAATATGGTTTTTCACCATTAAGAGAGGATTTATTTTGCTACAGGACAGTATGGTATTCCCAGTTTATTTATTTCATGCAGAGACATAATGTTGAAATATTTTTTCCTTTTTTCCCCTATTGTTCTCCATCTAGAAACACAGAATCAGAGATTCATTTAAGTGGGAAGGACCTGTGGAGGTCAACTAATCCAACCTGCTTCTCAGAGCACAGACAGTCAAATGAGATGATTCAGGGCCTTGTTGAATCATGTTTTTAGTATCTCCACAGACCCTCTAAACATCTATTGAAGTGTTCTCCACTCACAGTTTTATTGTATTAGAAATACCCATGTCAGTACTTTTGTCCATCACTTCATGTCCTATTTCTATGTTGCTTATTTAGTTGCACACTTAGCATCACAGCTAAAATGACCACTAGAATTTCTACAAAAGTAGACTGCACTTCAGAATTGAGTCTTTACATTATCTAGAGCTTGTTGGTCTCATGCAGCTGAAGAAATTAAGACCAATTTTTTTTCAGTGCTGAACACAGGTAATTAAAAGGTGGCCATGACATTTCTGGACTAATTGTATTTCTCTTTTGAACTCTTGAGTCCTCTGTGACTGTCTGAAGATACTCTCAGTGGCTGCTCTGGACTTTGTCATGTGAATGAGCTGGTGTAGAAGGAAAGCTACTTATCCCTGATCTTGACAACATCCCTGCAAGGATTTCACTACGAATGTGGAGCTTTTTTTTGACTGAACAATTACACCAGATGAAAAAGTAGGTTTTGATCAAAATATTAAAAAATGCTAAGTGGAAGGAGATATATGTACTTTTTTTCGTTACCATTTCTCTGCAGCATTCATATTGACTGAAAATTTAGATCTGATAAATATGTTTATAAGTAAAACCCTGCTGTTTAAGAAGCTCATTTTACAGACTCTGTATGTGAAATAATGTTGGATGCATGTAAGTGCTTTTAATAAAATAATAGAAACAAGAAATAAACTGCCAACACAAATACAATTTTAGAGGAGCAGTTTATCTCCTGGGTTGAACTTTTCCAACATGCAAAGCAGGGAAAACAAAGCTTGCTGATATTGATCTCCATGCCCAGTCATAAAAAATTAAAAGCTATCTGTCAGTAAAAGAGAAAATAATGGTTTCCATTTTGCTTAGAGAGTTCTTAGGTGCTTGTGTGAATGCAGTTTACAGTATTAATAAAATCTTCTTGCAAATATTATTTTCTTTTTATTGTTTCTTTTGACTTTCCTGCCCTTAGAAGTGCTAGAATATTTAACTACAAAACTACAAGTTTGCATATGTATCCCACTTCACTGGATCTAGGGTACTAGTATCCTCACTAGTTTCACATGGTAATTAAGTGGACTCAAGTGTACTTTAAAACAGGAGGAAGGGGAAAATACCTTCCAAAGCATGATAAGAGGGACCTGGGCTGCTCTCTGATCTGGGTACTGATTTGGGTAACAGGGTTTACTTCTTTTTGGGTTTTTTTGTTCTCTAACAAACAGTTTAAGAAACATCTGTTACAATGACAAGACTTACACATGTTGAAGAAGACAGCTCTCTAGAAGGTGATTCTTGTTTCCAGGGAAAAGAGAGACAGAAATGCCTTGATCTTCATGACATTAATTCCTGGTTTCTATGTTGTATTTGACTCATGCTAATATAATATGAAACCAGTGACACCGAAGTTTGAAATTGAAGTACGGTCTAGTGACTGCAAGATCACCTGCTTCAAGAAAGTAATGAAGTTTCTAATATCTTCTTGGAAGGGTCACAAGAAGCCACCACTACATACAGCATGCAGAAACCCAACACTTAACGCAGTATGCATGAACAGATTTAGATGGAAGATAAACTCTAGGTGAAAGAAAACACTGTGGTGCTGCACTGTGCATTAATACAAAAAAACCTCACAGGGATAGTAGGAACAAAATAGGAGATACCTGGGAAAAATGACATTTCTCAGAAGCCTACTTTAGCCTCAAAAACCTACCTTCCCTTTCAATGTTTCTCAGTAGTAGTAAGGTTTATACCTCTTTGAGGGTAATATGAAAATCAAAGCTTTCTAAATTGCTCTGCTTCCTTGTTTCCAAACCTGCTCTTACAAATCTGCTCTTGTTCTTCTGTGTATTTTGTTATCTTCCCCCTCTCCCATAAAATACAAACTCCAAGACATCCCAAGAAGTTAATGTTTTCTCAGATGTGGCACTAATGCTTGCCAGTAATAATAAGAATCAGCTGTTACCTTAGCCTTCAGAAATTTAACAGTAATGGCAATACTTTACACCTTCACAAATCCACAAGCTGTTTTTAATCCTGGTTGTTGGTGGTGTATTTCAGGAAGGCGATTAAAAATTTTTTTTTGTCACCAGAGCACTGCCATCTAATACTAATCCCTATAAATGCAAGAAAAATTTTGTATCTACAGAGATTCTAACTACTGCAGAGGTGATGGCCACATTAAATAAAATAATTCAGAGCTGCAGTTGTAGCTGGAAGTCAAAAACTGATGATGCAATTTGTATAGCTAGAGATTGCAAGGCTTTGACAAGCAGAACAGACCTGAAGGTTGGATGAGAATGAATATCAGAGAATATTGCAATTACATTTCTGCTCTCAGCACACCACGCCACCATCAGATAATTACAATTGCAGAACAGGCAACAGACCTTGCAACCAAATATTGGGGAGCATATTTTTCTAAGCACACGGTGATTTGTTTTAATGAGCATTTAAAATTGCCTGAGACTCCCTACCTTGTTCTAGATGAGGGACAATGTCATCCTGAGTGCTAGAGATGGTACTGGCTGTGCTGAGCTATTTGAGCAGTGTGCTCTTTCAGTTCTTGCAGATGCAAAGGAAGAGCATTGCTCTGCACCTAGCCCTCCCATCCCCAGGAAGCTGTAACTCTGTCAGGCAGGGCAATTTTCTCACCCTGATTTCAACTTTCCAGTGTTTGGAGGTATCTTATTTTTGTCAAATATGGTTAAGTATAACTTTACTAAATATGAAAGATTTACTAAATGATTCCTTTAGCTGCCAGTGTGTAGCAGAAATGGTGCAGAAATCAAGGCGAATTGCAGCTTTTCAGGGACAATGCTTACTAAATGCTACACCATATTCAGCTCCAGCTAATTTCAATTAAAATTTAATTTTGATGCAGAAGGGTCAATCAGATGACATAAACCATGGAGTAGTTCTTGATGTACAGTCTAGTAAACTCCAGGGCCAAACTATAGAGTGAATAAGCAAACAACACGATGGTGTATAGTCCATATATTACATTTAACTAAGCCATAGTCCCAAGAACTTTTTCCTGATTTTGTGTGTATACTGTCACTCAAACTAAAAAAAAATTGCTTTGTCTTACAGAGTAAATCATGTTTTACGTGGTTTTTTTTATTAAAAGTTCTGCTAAAGCACAAAGGCTAGCATATGAAAAAGTAGAAATCTATTACTGCCTTACAAATTTATCATCAAAGTCTTATTACAGCAGTCTTATTACAGCAGTGCACATGCAGAGCTCCTAACATCTGAAGATGAAGCTCTGCAAACCCATATGCCTGCAACTCGGTTGGCAGTCCCCACTAAGCTGATTTGTTTCTGACTCTTTGTGACAGCACCGTCCATATTGGCCAGTCATGTTATTTGTAAGAAATCTAGTCTGATCTGTCAGACATTCACAACTACTTGTGAAAATCACAGGAAATCTGTGCAAACAGTTCTGGGGCAGCATTCAGACTCACTGACCTGGGGCATGAAGGATTGTAACTGCCCAAGCTCTCAGATCAATCTTTTTCCAAAGGAACAAACACAGAATAGTGCCCAGTATCTAAGGCACTGACAGTAACTAGTGCGTAAAAAACCACTAGTATTACACAGACTATTTAGTTTAAAAAACGTCTTTTCACAGGAATTAAATGCTACTCAGAGGTTTGGTTTATCTGAAGCTCTTGCTTCTTTTGCAGTTGTTGTCACTTTCATGAGACTACCAGTAGCAGTAGGTGGGGGAGACCTGTGCTCCGTTGGTAGGAACCAGAGCCCAGAAGAGTATCTCATGTGTCACAGGATCACTGTCTTTAGTCAACTGAAAGTCACCACCACCATCATGCTACTACAGCTTTGTGACAGTTCCCTGCTACAGGCTTCATTGGCAAACCTTTAGTGCTGTGTAGCATCATCAGAAAAAAACCCAGTCATCAACACACAAGCATTTACCATGTACCAGTGAGTACAACTCACTGTTCTGAAGAGAAGTGGTCACGCCTTTGGTCCTGTGACTCTGAAAGCTGCCCTTTTGGATGGGAGTATTTCCTTTGAGATAAAGCCAGTGTACAAACAGTGTTTGTAAGTATTACTTGATCCTTTAAACTCATTCCCAGATCACAGATTCCTTGTTCTTACATTGCCCAGTAGGATTCAATGTTCCCAAATCAGTGCTAAACCTACAGCATTTTCTCTAGCAGATACTGTGCTCACTTTCAGTCAGTCCTGAAAGGCACAACAATTCACTTTTCTGGGAAGTGACATTAAAGCAAAGCCTAGTAACACAGACTTGTAAATAGGATCTCTAAAAGGCATGCTCATGCTTTGCTATAAAGTAAAAATGAGATTCCTCCATATACCACATTTTCTTGCCCTACATAGCCAGTCCTCTTTCTGATGCTCAGATTTTTTATTCAAAACAATCACTCTATTTAAATTGGAGAGACCTCTGCCTTAATCTAAGCATGTGCCTGAGGGGTATGTGGGTCCAGATGCTGATCATGTTGGAGTGAGAGGAACGTTGCTCATCTGTCAGACCATGGGGGGGGTGGAGAAAAAACACCACCAGTATCTTTTATATTATTAATGTTTTTGCATGTAGAGTCATGGTCACTGTATTTAGGTCAAAGCCTGTCCCAGCAGTGTGAAGTAGCAATCATCTGTCCTGATTGCTCAGCTCTAGCATGTATATCAGTATCCAAATCATCACAGAATTTCATCACATTTCAAATAATTATTTCACAATTCTACTGATGTGGAGAATGTGTATGTTGAATGGAGAAGGCAAATTCAGTCTAAGGAGAGGATAGAAATATTGAATTTCAGCAAGTCTTCAACTTAAAAGCTGCTCTTTTAAAAAAAGGCATGCTACAGAAAGTTTCCAAGCTTCTAACACAATTCACCATACCCATTCTACAGAAGAGTCTGCTGAGAAAAAAAGACTTCCATTCGGAGAAGTCTTACCAGTTCACATCACTTTCTAACTTCTTTCTCAGACACTTATATTTTTGCAATCTTTTTTCATTCTGTGGGCATAAACTATGTCATTCTGTTTCATTTATGGATTTTTGCTCTCCATCTGCCTGTCAAAATTTTTAGGATAAAATAACAAGGAATACTGAGGCTTCTAAAAAAACCCACACATCTTCCATTTGATTGTAAATATCAATTACACTTAAGACCAAATTTGAGAACAATGCTCCTCTAGCATTTGGTTGAGAAATCTGGATTTCCAAACCTATTAATCAGTTTTTACAGGCCACTACATACTTACAAACTGTAGAGGGGAAGTACATGTCCCAGTAAAATTGACAGAATTTACAACTGTTGCCATTTATTCTTCTGTAAATGACATAAGTTAACCTTTTTTATGCCACACACACATCCTTATACAGCAAGCCAATAATTAATAACTTTTGTAGAACTAGAAGGTGCAAGTTATGGAAGAATGCATGAAAATGTAAGGAAAATACTAGCATATTTTCCCTATTCCTAAATGAAGGACAGTTACCACAATGCACAGGAAATACTTGTCCCGTTTTGACTGCTGTGCTCCACAACTTTCATGGATATATTGGTTCCTTAGTATAGTTTTCTTCTTATAAATAAATTGCGCTCTTGGGAGCAATCTCTTCCTCCATCTCTCACAAGTTAAGAGTTACCATAGTTACATTCAAATTTCCAACACTCCCTCTCCCCCAACTCATAAGTTGCCATAGCTACATTCAGATTTCATAAAGAGCTGTTTTTCCCTATCCATCATCTCTGTAAAAGGACTGAGGAAGAAAACAACATGTATTTCTTATACTGTAGAACTTAACTAAAGAAGGAACTACAGTACATTCTTACTAGATCATTGAAAGCTCCAAATTTTCCTACATCTTCTTTGCACCCACAATTTGAATGAATAATAAAAATTAGAAAAAATATGAGCCTACATCTGTTTTCCTACATCTCCTTTACATCCGCAATTTGACTGATTAATAAAAATTAGAAAAAATATGAGCCCAAGCTCACATAAATATAAAATAAAAATATTTAATGATTATATTATATTGTACTATGTTCTGCTTTATTATATGCTATAATTTGTTGATAATTTTTTTTTAATAAGGCTCCTGTTTTTCCTGGTTTTCTCTGGATTTTGGAAAGATGCAAAGTAAGTGGAAACAGCTTGTCACAGTGCATCATTGACCAGTCATTTAAAGATCTAAACTTACCAAAATGGTATAAGTCTCCATTATACAAGAGAACATAAAATGTAGTTTCCCTGTGATGAACTATAAAATGTATTTTCTGCCTGGATCAGATGCTTTTATCCTGTCAATATTATTCAAATGACAGCAAGTGTTACAAATGAGTCTTCTACTATGCTACACCATTTTAGCACATAAGCAAAGTAGATCTGGGTTTGAATAAGCTATAATACTTCTGAATGTAACAGATAAACCATCAAAACAAAAAAGGAGTCATGAAGGAGCTGAAGATAAACACTTGAAACCCAGGATGCTTGGTATTGAATCAAACAGTACATTCACACTTTTTAAAAAGCTTAATGCAAATTTTTTTCCTAGCTATAGATACATAGCAGAGAGTAGTTGTGCAATTGTACTCTGCATCACTGTAGACTTACTTTAGTTACGAGTCTTTACAATACAGGTGGAAAAAATAAGAGAAATGCCTGCTTACAACATCTTAGGCTAGACTCTCTTGACTAAAAATATCATCTATAGTAGTGCAACTTAGTAACAAAAGCATAAAAGAAAGTGTAAGTCACGGGTCACCTAGTTCCTGAGAGATCCCAGCAGTAAAAGATTGAGACAGCAGTCTTGGGCAGAAACTGTTGTGGTACAGTGGAACAATGGGGAAGTAATTTGGAAAAACACCATGGGCAGCTGTGAAGCACAGTTTTGCATTAATTGAAATGAAAAAAACTTGTTAAACAATGAAGTGGGAGCTTTCAGTTGCAATAATGGCTGTCTGGGTGTTTTCTCTCCATTTTAAATGTGCTGGAGGTGATAGATCACCTCCAGTGTAAAATATAAGGTCTTCTTTAGGATCCGGGAAGCAAATGTTAGATCCTAGGAAACAGAAAGGCATTCAAGGGATCCTTGCAACCTCTGTGTGCTCCTTATGTTCTCTGACTCATCGTCCCACAAGCACATAATCTTTTTCTCTCAGCAGTTCAGTTTAGTTTGGATCAGTCTTGAGTGGAACAAATCCAACTCCACCTTGTCAACTGTTCTTGGAAATTTTTGTTTCAGACAGAAGAAAATAAGGACAAGGGGCCTTCAGGAATTACAAGCAGTTTGAGCCTTCTTTAAAATGCTGGGAAATTTGATCTGGAAACTGTAATGGAGATAGCACAGGAAAGTTAATAGGTAACTGCTGAGAACATTTTGATTATATCAAGACTGAAAAATTTGAAAATAGAGCACAGCAGGGAAGGAGAAGAAAGAATATTTGTCTTTTATAATTTTTTTTTCACAAGCTAGAGAGTGTGTGCACTGTGTTAAGGAAAATATGACCAGATCCAAAAGCCTCACAGAATGCCACAGCTCTATTTCTCCAGGTGTGACCAAGGCTAAACATGCATTACCAGCGGGCATGTGCATGCAATACACACATACATCACACATTTATAGAGCTGTAAAACACATACATATCACATGTTTCTCAAACTTATCTTCTCTTGCTTATCTTACCTTTTACATTGCTCATCTTCTCTTACATGTCTACTATTTCAAATAAGTAAGAACGATATCATGAACATTCAAACTTTTTTGTCTTCCTCTTAACCTACAATGTCTCAATTCTAGAACAGTTACCAAAACAGGAGAGGAAAACCTATGTGGTAAACATTTGCATGAAAGATCCTTTGGGCATAATTTTTCAGCCTGCCATATACTAGAGTAACTGTAAAACGGATGTCATTTAGCACCAATTAATTCAAAGAGCTGGTAGCAAGTGTCCCACGTGACATCCTGGTCATCAAAATGGAAAAGAATGGTTTGATGGATGGACCACTTGCTGAATAAGGAGCTGCTTGAGTGTCACACTCAAAGGGTTGCAGTCAATAGCTCATTTTCCAAGTGGAAACCAGTGACGAGTGGTGTTCCTCAAGGATCAGTACTGGGACCAGTGCTATTTAACACCTATGTAGGAGATATGGACAGTGGGATTGAGTGCAGCCTCAGTAAGTTTGCAGTTTAAGCTGTGTGGTGCAGTTGATATCCCAGAGGGAAGGGATGGCATCCAGGAGGGACCTTGGCAGTCTTGAGTGGTGTGCCCATGCCAGCCTCATGAAGTGCAATAAGGACAANTTTTCTCTGGATTTTGGAAAGATGCAAAGTAAGTGGAAACAGCTTGTCACAGTGCATCATTGACCAGTCATTTAAAGATCTAAACTTACCAAAATGGTATAAGTCTCCATTATACAAGAGAACATAAAATGTAGTTTCCCTGTGATGAACTATAAAATGTATTTTCTGCCTGGATCAGATGCTTTTATCCTGTCAATATTATTCAAATGACAGCAAGTGTTACAAATGAGTCTTCTACTATGCTACACCATTTTAGCACATAAGCAAAGTAGATCTGGGTTTGAATAAGCTATAATACTTCTGAATGTAACAGATAAACCATCAAAACAAAAAAGGAGTCATGAAGGAGCTGAAGATAAACACTTGAAACCCAGGATGCTTGGTATTGAATCAAACAGTACATTCACACTTTTTAAAAAGCTTAATGCAAATTTTTTTCCTAGCTATAGATACATAGCAGAGAGTAGTTGTGCAATTGTACTCTGCATCACTGTAGACTTACTTTAGTTACGAGTCTTTACAATACAGGTGGAAAAAATAAGAGAAATGCCTGCTTACAACATCTTAGGCTAGACTCTCTTGACTAAAAATATCATCTATAGTAGTGCAACTTAGTAACAAAAGCATAAAAGAAAGTGTAAGTCACGGGTCACCTAGTTCCTGAGAGATCCCAGCAGTAAAAGATTGAGACAGCAGTCTTGGGCAGAAACTGTTGTGGTACAGTGGAACAATGGGGAAGTAATTTGGAAAAACACCATGGGCAGCTGTGAAGCACAGTTTTGCATTAATTGAAATGAAAAAAACTTGTTAAACAATGAAGTGGGAGCTTTCAGTTGCAATAATGGCTGTCTGGGTGTTTTCTCTCCATTTTAAATGTGCTGGAGGTGATAGATCACCTCCAGTGTAAAATATAAGGTCTTCTTTAGGATCCGGGAAGCAAATGTTAGATCCTAGGAAACAGAAAGGCATTCAAGGGATCCTTGCAACCTCTGTGTGCTCCTTATGTTCTCTGACTCATCGTCCCACAAGCACATAATCTTTTTCTCTCAGCAGCTCAGTTTAGTTTGGATCAGTCTTGAGTGGAACAAATCCAACTCCACCTTGTCAACTGTTCTTGGAAATTTTTGTTTCAGACAGAAGAAAATAAGGACAAGGGGCCTTCAGGAATTACAAGCAGTTTGAGCCTTCTTTAAAATGCTGGGAAATTTGATCTGGAAACTGTAATGGAGATAGCACAGGAAAGTTAATAGGTAACTGCTGAGAACATTTTGATTATATCAAGACTGAAAAATTTGAAAATAGAGCACAGCAGGGAAGGAGAAGAAAGAATATTTGTCTTTTATAATTTTTTTTTCACAAGCTAGAGAGTGTGTGCACTGTGTTAAGGAAAATATGACCAGATCCAAAAGCCTCACAGAATGCCACAGCTCTATGTCTCCAGGTGTGACCAAGGCTAAACATGCATTACCAGCGGGCATGTGCATGCAATACACACATACATCACACATTTATAGAGCTGTAAAACACATACATATCACATGTTTCTCAAACTTATCTTCTCTTGCTTATCTTACCTTTTACATTGCTCATCTTCTCTTACATGTCTACTATTTCAAATAAGTAAGAACGATATCATGAACATTCAAACTTTTTTGTCTTCCTCTTAACCTACAATGTCTCAATTCTAGAACAGTTACCAAAACAGGAGAGGAAAACCTATGTGGTAAACATTTGCATGAAAGATCCTTTGGGCATAATTTTTCAGCCTGCCATATACTAGAGTAACTGTAAAACGGATGTCATTTAGCACCAATTAATTCAAAGAGCTGGTAGCAAGTGTCCCACGTGACATCCTGGTCATCAAAATGGAAAAGAATGGTTTGATGGATGGACCACTTGCTGAATAAGGAGCTGCTTGAGTGTCACACTCAAAGGGTTGCAGTCAATAGCTCATTTTCCAAGTGGAAACCAGTGACGAGTGGTGTTCCTCAAGGATCAGTACTGGGACCAGTGCTATTTAACACCTATGTAGGAGATATGGACAGTGGGATTGAGTGCAGCCTCAGTAAGTTTGCAGTTTAAGCTGTGTGGTGCAGTTGATATCCCAGAGGGAAGGGATGGCATCCAGGAGGGACCTTGGCAGTCTTGAGTGGTGTGCCCATGCCAGCCTCATGAAGTGCAATAAGGACAAGTGCAAGGTGCTGCACCTGAGTCGGGGCAATCTCAAACACAGATACAGGCTGGATGGAGAATGGCCTGAGTGCAGCCCAGTAGAGGAGGATCTGGGAGTGTCAGTGGATGAAAAACAAATTCAACATAAGCCACCAGTGTGCCCTTGCAGCCAAGAAGACCAACCAAAACCTGGGTTCAGTTTCAACAGAAGTTTGACCAGCAGGTAAATGGAGGTGATTTTGCCCCTCTACTTGACTCTGGTGAGGCTCCACCTAGAGTATTGTGGTCCAGTTCTGGAGCCCTCAACATAAGAAGGACATTGAGCTGTTGGAGCCAGTCCAGAGGAGGGCCACAAAGATGATCAAAAGGCTGGAGTTCGGGTTGTTCAGCCTCAAAAAGAGAATGCTTGGGGAGACCTTATAGTAGCTTATCAATACCTGAAGGGGGACTATAGAAAATCAGGGGTAGGATTTTTAATAGGATATGTGATGGCAGGATTAGAAGTAACAGATGTAAACTGGCAGAGGGTAGGCTCAGGCTAGATATAAGAAAGAAATTCTCTATAATGAGGGTGGTGAAACACTGGAACAGGTTGCCCAGAGAGGTTGTGAATGCCCCCTCTCTGGAGGTATTTAAGGCCAGATAAGGCACTGAGCAACTCGGTCTAGTGGGAGGTGTCTGTGCTAATGGCAGGGTGTTTGGAACTAGATGATCTTTAAGGTCCCTTCTAACCCAAACTATTCTATGATTCTATGATTCTTTGAATTAGCCATTATAATGGCTTCAACACAAACATAAACCAGAACTTTCTTCAGTCACCTGTTCAGGTAGACTTTGAGACAAGTACTTCTAGCCTTGTGAAAAGTCATGGAAAAGGCTATGGACAATAATTTAAATCTGTCATCATGTCATATTTTGTAGTACAGATATTTATGGAAGTAAAAGTAAATTAATTAAATCAATGGTTTACTTCTGATGTAGTACTGCAGGTTTATACTTAAACCACACTTCTTTGTGTGACTGAAGCCACATTAGTAAAAATTATGTGTCCCAAGTAAACTAATAAATTGGGGAATGGTGCAAACTTAAAGAGTTTTGCATAAATTTATATGGATTTATGCAATTTGAAAAGAGGAAGAAATTGTCATGATGCTGTTAGAGGATGTTAAGAGCAAAGCCACCTGCACCACCCTGGGGCTTCTCTCCTGCTCAGTTGCTGGAGTCCAACACAGTGCTTCAGGTCTTGGGGTCCTTGCTTAGGCTGTTGGGCATGACTTCTGTTTTCCTCATTGCAGGTTGAAATGGTAACAAAGACATTTAGCAACTTGGCAGCTGCACACACACAAAACTTACAAACTCATCCCAGATTGTCAAGTTTTATGTTTACTTTGCGTACACATGCACACAAAGCACACACACTAGGACTGGGAAAGGTACAGATACTCAGCCTAAGCACAGGGACTATGCCCTATGGTCCTGCCTCACCCATTAGTGTAGCGCTCCTCACTTGCCTCGCTTGGACTTTTCATCACAGTAGCTGGGGTTTGGGTCTCACACAGTTCATGCCCCATGGCTGGAGCTTATAGACACTCCAGCTCAGCCTGGTAGCTGATGCTGAGACCCCACTCATTGCCAGTGCTGACACAATGGGCCAGGGCACCCACATGCCAACTAGCTATGGGAGCTGGCACCCCATCCCCTCACACACAGTGGTCTCACCAATAGCTGGAATTTGGCCCTTGCAGCCAAATAGAATAGAGAGAGATTACTCAAAAATGCTAATTAAGACAATACATAATGCAAAGCTATTAGAAGACAGGACAGGCTGTGGTGGTCAGGTGAAGGGCTCAGATACACATTGGGACTGACCATCCCCATTTTAGATGCAGGCAGTTACTTCTATATCTTTTCTGTCTATCCCTGCTTTGTTCCTCCCTTGTCCTCTTCCCCTTCATGTCCCCTGTGGGTTTGTACTACTCTCAATTCCTGCACCACTTCCTCCAGTCCTGATTTACAGTTCGCAGGTTTACTCTTGCAAAGTCCAGATTGATCTTCCTAGAATTGGCAATTTTTTTTTCTTGATAGCTCATTCACTCATCTGACTGCTGAGTTTTGTTTCTTGTCATTTTCGCTGTATTTCTTTTTTCAGATCTCTTTCTCCATGTACTTTTCTCTAGTTTACTCCCTATTATAGAATCATAGAGTTAGAAGGGACCTTCAAGAGTAATCTAGCCCTGATCCTGCAACAGGTCACTTGGAGCCTCATCAAGCCCGGGCTTGAAAATCTCCAGGAATAGGGTCTCCTCAGCCTCTCTGGGCAACCTGTTCCAGTGCCTTACCAACTCCATGGTGAAAAACTTTTTCCTAATATCTAACCTGCCCCTCATCCTATTGTTATGTGCCCTTGCAAGCAGTCCCTCCCCAGCTTTCCTTTAGGCTCCCATCAGGTACTGATAGGCTGCTATGTGGTCTCCCCACAGCCTTCTCCTCTCCAGCCTGAACAGCATCAAGTCTCTCAGCCTGTCCTTATAGGAGAGGTGCTCCAGCCTTCTGATTATCCTTGTCACCCTCCTCTGGACCCTCTCCAACAGGTCCTATTGGGCCTGTTGAGGCACCAGAGATGGATGCAGTACTCCAGGAGGGGGTCTCATAAGAGCAGGGTTGAGAGGCAGAATCACCTCTCTTGATCTCCTGGCCATGGCTCATCTGATGCAGCCCATGATATGGTTTGCCTTCTGGGCTGTGAGTGCACACTGTTAACTCATGCCCAGCTTTTCACCATGAGTACTCCAAAGTCCTTTTCCACAGAGCTGCTCTCTGTCACATCCCTGTCTGTATTGGTGTCCTGGTTTGAGGTAAAATAGAGTAAGTTTTCTAGTTTGTAACTTCATTTCAGCTAGGTTTCTTTTCTCTGACCAAACTCCAAAATTAACTGCACATTGTGCAGAAACTGTTCGCTCTCAGACTGATAAAACCTGATTATACCAAGGAACAGTATGCAAGAGGCTCTTATTTTCATTATTCACTATAGTGATCAAGGTCAGAACATTCATCATTTGAGCCACCAGGGGCTGGAAGAGAAAAGGCATAGAGGAGTCCCACCTACAAGGAGTGGATAGGGCAGGTTACTCATCAACAGGAGTATTCCTTTCCATCTGCCCCAAGCTTGGTATAAAAGCTGAGGAATTAAAGGGTCAGCTCTTCTTCACTTTTCCTTTGATGGCCGATATCTAGGAAAGTCTTTGTCTGTCCATCTGCCTTTGACCCTGGTCCAAGCACACCGGACTCCAGATCCAGTATCCAGCTCCTGACCAAACTGACCCCAGTCTGGGACCTTTCCTGTGTCTGGTGGGGACATGATCATCATCATCCTGGGAGCTCAAAATAGTTTTGTATACAATGTATACCTTTTTATCTTTTTCCTTTTAATTTTATCTATTATTTTATTATCTATTTAAAATAGTTTAGAATTTTTCTAACCTCTAAATCTCTTCATTCCGCTCCTCTCTTTTGAGAGAGGAGGCGGGGGCACCTATCATTCAGAGGGGCCTTTTGGGCCTAACCCAAGACAACTGATAATGAGGAATGTTCCAGCCCAAGTGCAGCACCCTGAGCTTGTCCTTGTTGAACTTTTGAGATTTGCATGGGCCCACCACTCCAGCTTTTCCAGGTCCCACTGGATAACAACCTGTCCCTCTGGCTTGCCAACTGCACCACTCATCATGATGCCATTTGCAACCTTGCTGTGTGTGAGTATGCACTTGAGTCCAGTGTCTATACCAACTCAGAAGAAATTGAACAGCACAGGTTCNTCATGATGCCATTTGCAACCTTGCTGTGTGTGAGTATGCACTTGAGTCCAGTGTCTATACCAACTCAGAAGAAATTGAACAGCACAGGTTCCAGCACAGTTTCCTGAGGGATACCACTCATCACTCTACTCCATCTAGACTTCAAGCAATTGACCACAACTCTCTGAATGTGACCATCCAGCCAAATCCTTGTTGACTGAAGAGTCCACCCATCACATCCCTATCTCCCCAACTTAGAGAGAAGGATGCTGTGAGGGAGCATCTCAAAGGCCTTGAAGAAATCCAAATAGACAATGTCATCTGGTCTTCCCATGTCCACTGATGTAGTCACAATATAGACAGCCACTATGTCAGTCAGGCAGGACTTGCTCTAGGTCCTTTTGAAAAGGACCCATGTCTAGAAGCTACAAAATGACCAGACGCTCTCCTCCCACATAACTTTACAGGTTCCTGCTTAAGCAGGAGAAAAGTAGTTCAATAAATCTTGACTTTGCCTGTTACATGAACTGTGTTGCCTATCTTCTGTTTTACTAAATATCTATAAAAATCAGTTATTAGTGTTTAGAGTATGAATACAGAATATTTGCATTTTCCTTGGGGACTGTTTTCCAGCATGGTCTTTACAGTGGTAGAAATGAGCCCTCATTATGTTATAAATGCAGATAATTATTTGGTTTCAATTTTTTCCCTTTTGCCCAAACAGATATGTTCTTTTTCCTGCTCTCCCTATTTACATTGTATTTCAGAGTTTGTTTCCATTGCTTGAAGGTACCATGGAAATCAAAGCAAATCCAGTAAAGAAAAGGAGATTTTTCACATAAACCAGGTCTGCTGCTATTTTAACTGGATCTGTGATGGTACTGCTGCAAAACAATATGTTTCTCCCAGTCCTAGTGATCTAACACCAAACAGCAGATTTCTAGCTTCTCTGGCGCATTACCTGAAAACTGTGCAACTGCAGATGCATTTGCACATCAAAGTTAATCCATATATAAAATGGGGGGAAAAAGTAGAGAAAATACAGAAGACAAAAGTGCTCCCTGCTGTACAAAGCATGTTTATGACATAGTGAGTTCATTATTTTGCATATTTTGCAAAATAATGGAGAGGGCTTCTGGAGAGGGTTCCCTGGAGAGGGAAGAGAAAGAGAGGTTGTGGCATTTTTCTTATTTTCATATTGAAGAGATGAGGGAAATAAAAAATAAAAAAATTAAAAAAACCAACAGGCAGTTGACATCATCTTCCACTTTAAATAAAAAGTCCATATGCCGTATCAGCTGAGAAATAACAAAAAAAACCACTAAGAATGGGAGCTTTTGAGAAGGAATTGACTACAAAGCTGCAAAATGCAGAAAAGAATAGTTCCGCTCGTAGAAGAAGCTTAAACTATAGCAAGGCACTTACGTACCAGAGTATCCTTTCTGCAAGAACCAGCTGTGACGCTTTAAAATTCCTATCCTAGCTTATTCCTCACAAGCCCTGAGGTAACTTTAACAAAGCTGGAGTAAATTCTCTGTTTAGAAAAATGCCTTAAGCATACAAATGAAAGACCAGATTTTCAAGAATCCAGCTGTTCCTGTTGCAAACAACAAGTTCTGTTTTTTAACAAATCCAGACAATGAGAATTTTAAAAGCTCACAACAGCTTTGTGTTCTGTGAGCAGTGTCTGGTTTCATCTGATCTACACTAATCTTAACAAATATATATTTTCATTTACCTATGCTATATGAAGTTGTGACTTTTTTTGTAAAATGTCCCAAGGCCATGTGAGTATGAAAACTGATCGATATTAATCATATTTGGGAAAAAAACCAAAACCAAACAAAACAAACATTCTTTCTCTAAAATAAAAAGAAGCAGAAAATATAAATATTCTCAAAAATCACTAAGCAAAGAGTATTAGCAGGTTACAACTATGATAATTTCTATCTGACATCATAGAATATATGCTACTTAGTGCATACAGAAATATTTCATATGAAAATGAGGGATAAAACCATCATAGGTGGTCTGGTTTTTTTTTGGTTTTTTGGGATGTTTTAAAGTCTTTCCTATCAACAGAGCTGCAGAAGAAATTATTAATAGGCTTATACAAAAGTTATCACAACTATTTATGCTCTAATATTACAGAGAAGAACAGTGAATAAAGTTGGATACAGAAAGCTTTGTGGAAAAATTTAGGAAAAGTCTCACTAATGAAATGCTTAGTTTTCAAGAATCAAGATAAACGTAACAAAGAGAAAATGGCTCTGATATCTGAAAGAAGAGAGAAAGGAGACTGGTAAAGTCAGAGCAGATGTCAGTTGTCTTGATTGATGACAGAAAATGTTTTATTCCTCCCAACAAGAAATTTTGATAACCCTTCTGCATCAGATATCAAGCCACAGATCATGTATCAAGGCACTATGCATGCAGTCAAGCTTACTAATGCATTAACTAGTTCCAGATTTAACCCATTCATAATCAGTTCTGTCAGTCCTTTTGGATGATAACAGGATTTTTGACATGGACATTCATACTGCCTTAGTACAAGTAAACCCAAAGATCTTGCATTGAGCTTCTGAACCATCAGTCTTTTTTACTTTACTTGACTTGTGATTCATCCCACACTACCTAACTGTTTTGCTGTGTATCTAATTGGACATTAATTGTAAAAATATAACTATTTAAGTCTAAAAAAATCTAACTAGAGAAAGTTAGAGCTCTAATAGAAATGTCACCTTGCAAATAAAAAGCAAGCACAATACATAAATTTTAAAAGTTATTTAAATTGTGAGTCTCAGTGTCTAATTATCTAATGTATAACTGAAGTGCAATTCAATTATAACAAAATAAATGCAATTTCTAGTAGAATGTTAATGTCCACACTGTTTCTAGAGTGCACAATCTGACACCATCATAACCTCACTATTTTGTGCTAATGAAGTGCTGTTTCTTGCTGCAGTCCTATGGCAACATTATCAGCAAGTACTATGTCTTGATGTACAATTAAATTTTCTTTGAACAAAAGGGAATGTAGTGAGTGTGGCCATTTTTCCTAATCTCAGTATCAGAGCAAATGAATTTTCTCTGCTCTACTGTAATCTAGGATAAGTGATAAATTGACTGTGTTGCAGCAGGAAGATATTCTGGTTAAATAATTTTTGTGTTTCTGTCCTGGTTTGAGGTAGAATGGGGTAAATTTTCTGGGTTGTGTTTGTACTAATATTTTTACTTGTTATTACTGTGTGTAAGATTGTTTACCATTGTATAATGTTTAAAGAAAAACGGAGGAATTCGTGGAGGATGGGCACGGGCTAGGCAGTTTAACGACCGCCATCAGCTTCTC
>VZTY01033436.1:0-26025 GCA_013400935.1 Turnix velox
ATATGGGAAGAATGTAAGAATATGAAATATTGATTGCTATAATAAAAGCTATGATGACTGGTGGTACACTTAGAATGCATTGCCTGACAATATTACACACGTAAAATATTCACATCCCCACATGATACCAGTTATTAGAATAATCCCTTTAGAGAGCTTATAAATAAAAAGCAGTCAATATGGCATTCAGCAGTGTAGCATGATTCAAAGCTTCAAGGCTGTCCTGAGTATAAGCTGTGTCTTATTCTTACACAGCATTCCTGTTTAAGCATCTTAAATTTCATTGTTTTCATCATACGCATCTGTCATTTTACAATGAAATAAACAGTAGAAGACTGCATACCACAACTGTCAAAGTCTTGTGAGGAGAAAAGCAAATATTGCCCTTTGTTTGGGGGCAAGGGACATTCCAGGCAGTCCTATGAGTGGCAGCTAAAGGTCATGTTTATACTGTGTTTCCCTGGTGGCTGTATTTTTGAATGAGTGTCTGTAACAATGAGGCAGGCCTTGGACTGATGAAGTGATGAAGGTGATATCCTTCAATAGGTGTTGACTACAAAACACTGCCAAGAATCATTAATGTTTTCCCACACCTTCTTCCTCTGGTTTATTTTAAGTTGGGCAGCTGTCTTCATTTTCTTGTGTAATCATTCCTTAATTTACCAATGAGGTGTTAATAAATACCCATGCTATAGAAAAAATATCCAGTATGTTCCTATATACTGGCACAATTTCCAGGTTAAGATTTCTTTCCTCACAAACTGGAAAAGACATAGCATGTGAACAAGGGAAGGATTTGTAATCTCTTATCTGCCACCAGCCACTGTTAACAGCTCTAGGAAAGATACAGTGAGCCACTAATTGGCCTATGCAGGCAGAACAAAATTATCCCCAGCATTCAGAGATTGTTTAATGAGGCTTGTTTCCACCCTTTCATTAAATGACCAGGCTTACCTGGTGTATACAGATGCTGCAACTTTTAGTATTGTTTGGCATCTTCACTTAAATAAACCACTGTGACAATTTCATCCTTGTGAAAATCTTGTGCTACAGGTTTTTTCTCCTATTGGATATTTTGTTTTCACTGTATTTGAGACCACAGATGGGGATAGTCCACATCCTATATTTGCAAGTGGAAGTAGCTACAGACACAAGAAAGTCAAAATCCAGGATGCTTGTTAAGACTTAATAGGTGAGTTAATGATGCTATTAAATTATCATAATTAATTCAGAGCTAACAGGTAGAAGCCTAAGCAGGCAAAACAAAGGAAAAGCAGTACAGAAGTACTTGAATAGTGCAACCTCCAAGGTCTCAGTAATGTTCTCATGGAGATAAATGACAGTGAACAGCACAAATCCATCCTTCTGCCCATCCCTCCTTTCTGTTCAAATGTCTGAAAGTTCTGCAAGTTCCCTGTTTTGGGGAAACATAGAAGATCAAAGATCTGCATTATTTCCATAGGCTTTTTTGGGTGAGATGGGAGTGCTGCATGAGACTGTGCAGTAAATTTTTCAGAAAGCTAGCTCTGAAATTACTTTTAAATGCAGTTCATAGGATTTGCTTGTGAACTAGCATGGCCTTCACAGATTTTCTGAAGAAGAGGCACCATTACACTTTCATGAATACTTAAAGGATTGTCAAGCGGCTCCCCTCTCAGGCTAGTCACTGGCTGTTGAAAGCACTGTCTGTAGTTCAGCCTTGAATTAGACTCTAAGAGCTACTAAATCTTGAGGAAGCTTCTTAAATTGCTAATTGCTTCTGATTCTGACAAGAAAAAAAGCCCATTTCTAGTTTTAGCTTATTGATATATAGTACTTGATATCGAGTATTGAATGTCTAGTATTGATACCTAGTACTTGACCTCACTTTGTCTTTGCCTGTTTGAAATTCAGAAATCACTTCATCCTTTAGTCTTTTCTTTGTTGAAGCTAGTGGCCTGCACTTCTTCTGCCTGTTCTTCACCTGGGGAGCATCTTTCTAAACCTGGGCTCTTTCTCACAGCTTTTTCTGAGTGGTCCCATGCTAACCAGCTCCCATTCAGAGACCATATGAAAGCCTGGCATGCTACCTGCAGATTCCCTGATGCTAAAGGCATACTAACTTTCCTGCTTCTACCAAGCCTTCTTCTGGTCATGCATCCAGGTATATCATGGTGTCTTTGCTGAGATTTCACATACTTCCCCTACCTGGACTCTACTTCATCACCTACATTGCTGATCTCCAAAGCAACAGTCAATATTCCAGAACATATTTACTTTTCAGATTTCTGGCCTTGAATGTCTTTGCAAGTAAACTTGTGAGATCAGCTAATCCTGAAATTTACTCTCTGTTCTATAGGCAAGCACTCTCATTTTGGAGCACATGTTCTCTATTCTTCCTGTAAAGTGTACAGATTTATATGCAGATTTTCAATTTAAAGGAAAATTTTTAAATCCACTGTGCATAATTTTTCATTTCAGAATATGTCTGCTTAAAATTCAATGTATATTAATAAAATCTTAAAGAGATTGTAGAAACAACTTAAAAATTCAGCACAAACTAATTTTTAATATTTAGCAGCTATGGGAACCATGGACCATTGATGATGAAAATGATTATTACATCATAAACAAGACTAATATGAGTAGGAAGAACTCCCCTCTGTCCACCATGGCAATTGTGAGGCAAATAAAGAGCAGATCTGACACCAAAAAAAAGCCTCAGCAGTTAATGCCAGCCTCAAGGTCTAAATCAAGTGTCCACTAACTCCTCTGCAGTGTGTAGTTAGCCAGGTCACTGCTCTTGTCTTCTTAGCTGCTGGTGAAATGGCTTCATTTTCTGAATGCCTTACTTAAAGACCACCAACATGTTTGCTGAAACTGGTGGGAGCTGCTTCCAAATACTACAAGTGGAGTGTAATGCTTGAGCATTTGTGGTTATTTTGCATCTTAAATTCTCAACATGCCAGGTCACAGCTGAAAAAGTGGAGGAAAATCCCCATTCTTTTAAACATTCTGAGTTTCCTGAACAGAAATACAGTGATGAACACCAAGGTATTTGGAGAAACTGGTGTATAAGACTCCTGAGGAACTTCAGGATTTTGGTTTCAGAATGCTTAGTGCAAAGTTAATAATGCAGGAGATCCTGCACTGAACAACAGGGATGAAACAGCATATTGGATAGTTGCTCATGACAGGGTCAGTATCTCTTTCATGCAGTGAGGTAAAGATGCAAGGAAAAAGAAAGTTTTATCTAAAGAATGCATCATAATTTACAGGTGACTTTGGAGTTTTTGAATGCAGTTTAGTTACTACATTAATACAATATTACGTGGAGGTCATAGTTAGGTCTTTCATTGCACTCCAGCAATCAATAAATGCTGTTTCAGTCTCACTGTCTTCAAGTGACTCCATCAAGTTATACTTTCTAAAAAAAGAACAGAAAAGTCTGTCAATAACTTTTTCATATTTGTATTCACATATGTAGAGCACATAGACAGTTCAACAGGTTAACTGTAAAATATTACTAATTTATTGACATAATAAAAAAGCTGAAAATTCTCTAAAATATTGCTGTGAAATAATTCAAATATGTGTTTTTTATCTTGTGCTGATTTTCAAATTAATAATTGTGTTTAAAGCAGAATAAAAAAGCAGTAAGTTGCCAAAAGCAAATTTATCACCAATGTTAAATCCCTCACATTCTCTGAACGAAAATTGCTTTTATTTTTGAAGTTTCTGCATGGGCTGTTATTCATTCTCTTGTTTGCAATTATTGTCAGAGAAAAAGGGGCTAAATGCTCTTCTTTTCCATAGACCTTGGCAGATACAAAGTTCCAGAAAGCAGAAGGAGAGTGCAAAATCAAACAAGTTTGATTTTGTTGTTTGACAACATAACTGAAGTTATGAAAGATCAAGTAGCTTTCTTTGCTGTCAGAAGCAGTAAAAAAAAAAAGTTGTACATGTCCTCATTAACCTAGAAACAGACCATTGAAAGAATTAAGCTTGGGATGTTTGCAATGCGAATATGCAAATTCAATTTAAATTTTGCTTTTATTTTTTTCCCTACAGGCATTGCTAAAAACAGAGAAATATAGACGATAAATTAATATTAAACAGAGCTTTTTTTGGCATGTCTGAAGTCCACAGCTGGGATTGTTTCAGGCTATATAACAAAAAAGTGGTACAATAGCTTTCTTCTGTTTTTCCTAGTTTTGCAGAGAATACATTCTGCTAATGGTGTTGTGAGTGGAAGCGGAATAGGGTGTTAGCCCTGAATTTAGGTCCTGGAGAGAACTTTAAAATTTTTGTTCTAAGAAATAGTTTATGCTTCACTTCTGAGGTCGTATGAGACAGAATGGATTATAATATAAACTACCTAGTATAAGGAGTTAGAACTGAAATAATGGAATTTATAAAGTGTTGGGGCTGTTTCTCACAGGGTAGATATTCCCTCCATCAAATTCCTTCCTTTAAGATGCTTGATATGGAACTCTTGTCATACATAAAAGAAATAAAGAAAAAGAAAGTTGATTCCTCTGGTAGAGAGTTGTCAATCACAGTCTGAAATGGTTTTCATAGTGCAAAGCCATATTCTTTGTTATTTCACCCTGAGGATACCCCAAGTGCCATATGGCACCCTGGGGAAACTATGCTTGAGCCCTGTGTCATGTTCCTGCTGGCCTGGCTCTCCAGGCAGATGGTATCCCTCTTGAGAAAGAACCCGATACTCACAGGGCTGTGACATGCAGCACAGCACCACACAGAGGGGAAATGCTGTCTGCTCACAGTGAAGTCCTATGCACAGCAAACAGGGTAAGTGGAGAGGGAAGCGTTGGGAAAATACATCTTGGGCAGCTATGGATAGAGACTTTGGATATGGCAAGTTCCAAATGCCAGAGCCACAGGTGATCCTGTGTTCCTCAAGTCTTCAGTAGGAACCCGGGGAGAACCAGAGCAGGATGACTCCCTGTGGGCATGCTGACAGAAAGCAGCAGAAGCTAGCAAGGCACAACCATACTGGGGCTGAACAGAGACCAGAGGTCTGCTCTGGGTAAGGACACAGGCTCTCACTGGAGACCACACAATGCATGAGAGCAATTGCCTTCAAGAGGGCTTGATGGTGTCTTTCCATCTTCCCCAGGCTCAGGAAGAATTCAGAGCTGCTTTCATGCAATCAGCTTCAGCAGCTTGACAAAACCCAGTGACTTGGTTTCAGGTGGAGGAGTACCTTTTTTTTCCCTCTTATTTGCAGCGTGTTGTTAAGGGTTTTTTTAATTATTTATATAATTTGGTTGTTGTTGGTTTTGTTGTTTTTTTATTTAACCAGTTTCCCTCTCAGTTTTGCAGAAAGATCAATTTAATCCCAGCCAACTACCAAATGATGGCATTGTGGCATTGGATCACTTTTACCATCTTTCCTCTGCTAGATCTAAGTGGTCCACCAAAAACATATGAAATGTTTATTAGCAGAAACTGGTTTTGCAAGTAAAACAAGCAAACAACAGAAATTGTGCGAGGGGCACAAAAAGCAAGTTGTCACCTAATAGGCTATTGGATAGGAGGATTTTTATGCTACCTAAGCCCTTTGCAATAGCTTCCATCTGGGGCATTTCACTACAACTGTTTCTGTTTGCTCTGCAACATACTGCCTGAAGCTCTGATGACATCTTTAAGGTAATTAGCAGATTTGGAGTACTTTAGTCCTGTAGAATATTTCCCTGTGCAGACATTTCATGTTACCTGTTTGCATAAGTCAGAATGTTTTAAATGTTTAGCCATGTAAGCCATAGAATCTCAGTCTAAAATCCACCAGCCTCATCCTGCAGTGAGACAGACAAAAGTGATGCACTCAACCAAGGGGCTGAGAGGCAGCATCCCTGGTGAGTTTGTGCACATCTTTTTCCTGGTGAAGATGGAATAGCCTGTGTTTCAGCAGGTCAGAACTGGCAGAGCTCTCTGAGCTGTGCCAGTGGACAATGTCCTGGGGCAGGTGAGTGGGTAGTGGCTCTAGGTTGTTCATCCAGGAGAAAAGCAGAAGGAGAGCTAGGAGGTTGAGAAACCAGGGATGCTCCTGTTTCTTCCGAGACACATTCTCATGTCTAGAGCAAAAGCCCAGGAGTGGCAAGCATAGAGAAGTTGGGGAAACCCACACTACTTCTGGCAGATTAGTTGTTTCATTCATCTACATCTTCTCCTTGTGTAGTTTGTTGGCCTCAGGGCTGTGGTGCTTGGGCCTTTGCTCTTGCAGAGATCTTCCCTCTCATTAGCACTAAAAGCATTTGCGCTCTTGCTTTGTGGGACCTTTTTCTCCTGATTTGATCTCCATTGAGCCTGGACCTCTGGTTTTGAAGGACCCCATGTGCTCCTTTGAGCATCGCTGAGACTGGCCTACTTGTTTGTCTGGACTTCTTCCACCTCATTTGAGAGCTATAGAGCTCAGCCCTTTATTTTTTCCGGGGTAGTCTGTCCCAGTTCCACCACCCCTTTCCATTGACACAAGTAACCTAGTGCCTGGCTCTCAATCCTCTTTGCTGTGACCCGAGTGTCCTAGGACCACGGAGCATGATGGTGCTTTGCCTGCTGATCATGGAGAGCCTTTCTGCTGTGATTCCGGCAGTCCCGGGGCATAGGGCTTGGGTCTTTTCAGTGCTTCTTTTCTCTTGGACGTCGTGGCATTGTGGCACAGGCAAATTACTTAAATCAGTACAAAGAGGCATTGCATATGTGGGACCAGATCATGTGCTCATTGTCCTGGATTGAGAAACTCTGCACAAAGAGGCACAAAGAGTGTGTAGAAGTCCAGGCCCCATGATGCTTGGAATGGGGCAAAGAGATCTTGCACAAACCAAGAAAGATTAACATACTGTTGCCCTCAAACACAGTCTTCCTATCCTGAAATACCTTGGAACAGGCCTGTTTCTCCACTGACTTGGAAAAGACCCCAGTAGATGGTTTGAGTCAGTTCCCCAGCATCCTTCGTCACCACTTCTCCATTGTGTGGTCCCTGTAGAACTTCCCTCGGTTCAGCCCTACTCTGCTGTGAGTGAACCCTACAGAACTCACAGCATGGTGCTAAGGTGTTTTCCTCTTGCAGAGTGCACTATGATCTGAAGATCCTGCTATTAATTTTGGGGAGTTCCATTTTAGCTGATGATCCTTGTAGGGAAGGCATATTCAGAGAGCAGCTGTTCATTACTGTTCACCATTGCTTTGAATGGATTTTCTTTGAGGCAGCAGAGTGTCCTGAAGATCAGTCTGGCTGGACTCCCTCCTGTTGTGCAGGGATGTGTGGAGTGCCTAGAGTGCACTCTTGGGCCAGGATTGCTACTTGTCCACCATTAGCTGCCTTCCCAAGGGAAGATCGATATCTGCAGCCAGCAGATATCAAAGTTCTTCACGCTTGGCAGAAAAATAGCATCCTGACGTCACAGGAAATACAGTGAGCCAAAGATCAGGCATGTTGGAGGAGCAGGAGCAGCACTAAATCTCTTCCTAATCTATTTTGTGAGAGGCAGTTGAATAATCCTCATCACTTACAGCAGCCTATGAAACAGCTCTAAGTTCTCACAAATATGAAGCTTTTCAAAGTCAGCTGTCCTTTCAGGACACCATAGGTGGGCAGTCAGAATGGTATAAGTTTAATCCTGTATTTAATGTGAGACTTCATGGTACTGATTTAGATTATCTGCTCAAGTCCTGCCCTCTATAATTTCCCATAATCTCACCCACTACATATATTTTTAGGTTATCAGCTCAGAGCCATGGGTTCTCAACACCTACTATCTCTTTCCTTTAATGACTCTAATTATTTTTCAGTTTATGCTCCTGTACCTGCTTGGTTCACCTCTGGAATCACTCTCCTTGGCTCAGTTTTGGACTTAGCACTGTAATGGGGGGAATATCACTGTGAAAGCTGTGCATAACTAATGTGTGAGCACTACCATGACCTAAGGTAATGGTAATAAGAATTTCAGAGTTTCTTATTGACAGGAAAGGACACTGTGGAAAGAACTGGTTAATCTGGTAAACTGACAGATCTGTTATGTGAGAAATACCCCTAATTGCAAATGGTTGATAATAATGCATGTGTAGAAAGAAGATTTGGGCATGATTATATTGCATAATGGATTATGCCCTGGGCCAGAGCAATATCCTGTAACCCTACCATGTTATGTTAATCTTTCTCATGAAAGTAGAATTTATTTTACTATCAGTTTGCAGACAATGTACCATCTGAGTCATAATTCATGAAACAACTGCATCCAGCAAGGAAAACAGCACTGGTTATTGCAAACTAGTACAAAATGGGATTTGCTCCGGTTTGCTCTAGACTGGCCAAGAAAAAGTTTTTGAGAACCTATCAAAAATATTTATATTTTGAAGAGAAGTATCAATGTCACCACAAATTTTGGAGATTTACTTCACACAGCTCCATAAACCATGTATATATATACTTTTAAACACCTCTGACAAATATATCCTCATTAACTTAATTCTCTTTTCTTTCCTGTCATTCCTTCTGCAAGTCTTTAATATTCTCTTTTACAAAATTTCCTCTCCTGACTGACTGATACAGGATTACTGTTCTAATTTAATAATAAATATTAGAAAGTCACAGATGCTAGTTGGGACATTGCGTCTGTAAGCATTTGGAATAGCAATGGAAAGGAGAAAAATGTTATTCATTTACAGACAACATAGTAATTATCTGTAATGGATAATGTGAGTGGGTGGAAGGGCTCTGTCCCTCATTTAGCAGCTACTTTGATGTCACCCTTGGGACTGAGGATTCCAGAGCAAACCATATCTGATGCCAGAAAGAAGGGACTCACAAGCAGGTTTTGAAGCAGAGGCTGGATGTTCCATCTGACCATGTGCAGGATTTCAGTACAGATGTGCAATCTAGTGAAGTTTAAAACTGTCAATGTAATTATAGTCTTGATTACCACTTGACATTTAGGTGGACTGCTATGCCTTTTTGATGTTTCCCTTTCAGCTCAGGAACTGAACTCAGTGATTCATTCTTCTTAGCTATGTAAATATAACTGAAAAAACTGCCAGACTGAATATTACAGGGATGGTTAAAATTTGTGTGTCAATAGGCGCAGCCTACTATGAGTCAAAAATTCTCCCTTGAACAATTTTGTTAATTTTATGGTAAATGGAAGCCAATCATTACCTCAAATACTTATGAAAATTGCTAGAAATGCCTATTGCTTGCATTTATGTCACAACAAGCTACCTCTGCAGAGACCCACAGGAGCTATAACTGCTCCTTGTGTTCACAAAAGCAAATTAATGAGTCTGTAGCCTTTAAATTTTCCTAAGAGCAGTGCCTTGATTCATCTATGGCATATGCTCATTCACTTGAGGTCAGGTTACTTTTTCATTCTGCTGGTGTTTTCAATAACCAGAGGATGGACAGCACTATTTGACAAATATCTACTTCAGTTCATTGATCTTCTGTTACAAATATCTGTTTATGATCCTGTGTGGAAAATGTTCACCAAACTAAAGGATCATTAGAGGCTGTTATTCTTGGGTTTAGATTATCAATACTAATGCTACTCTGTCTGAGGACTGGAGGTCCTGGCAAACAGGAAAGACTTTAGAAATACCAATTTAGCAGCTACTTTAATGTCACCCTTGGGACTGAGGATTCCAGAGCAAACCATATCTTGGTTTTGGATGGGCAAGGTTGGATGTGAGCACAGGTGTGAGGAGAGGGTTTGGCCATTAAAACAAATATGGATGGTTGAGATCCCAGTTGCAGGTTCCAGGTCTACAATCTACCTGGTAGAATCAATAGTGCAAAACCACAGGAAGCACTTGCCATGTAAACCCCCTTTTTTCTGTTAAATGCCTCTAATTTTTTTCTCCTTATGGTTAATATCATGTGTTTGTCATGCCTATTTGAAGTAAATAGAAGGAAGTAGTGGAGTATGTACTTATTCATCAAAGTAAATCTTCTAGTTTTAATGGATTCTTTGCTACATGAAAGAGAAGCCAGTAAGAAAATGGAGGCATAACTGAAACAGAAGCTGATACCCCTTGTACCACAGCTGTATGAGTTTCTTCACCACCATCTTCTGAGATGTTTTGGTATGTTATATCAAATCAATGAATGAAAAACATCCTTCTGTGCAAATACTGTTTTCAAATGTTGTTGAGAAGTAATTTAATGTGTGCCCACCGGTACATAAAAATGACTTTGATGTTTATATGGACAACAAGATTTCAGCGGGATCTTTTTACTCTGTTCCTCAAGAACATTCACAAAAGCAGCAGCAATCTAACTCACTGAGATGATTCATGTGCATTATCTAACATACTAATTAGATGCAATAAGATATAGCCACAAATAACACCTTTGCAGGAAAATGAAAGGAAAAAAAAGAAAATCATAGGACTTTGCATCTGTTGTGAAGGTAATCATATTATCAAATGAATACAATGTCTGAAGCATATTTATGAAACTAAATATCTGTATTTCACAGCCATGGATTGAAATTTGGTTCAGTCTTTCTGAAACACACTCCCCGTACAACAGCAAATAGACTTGATGACAGGGACTGTACTAGAACCAGACTTTCTCTTTGCTGGAGAATTTTAACAAAGTTTAACAGAAAGTTTTGAAAATAAGTCTCATGAAAGCAAATCTTTTCTGATAATGAAAATGACATGTCAACACTCTACAAATAAATTTTAGAGTGAGGCTAATACAAAAATTCTTTTTAGAGTGGAAAACCAAGATAGTCCAATAAACCAAAAGGAAGTTACTGAAAATTTTTTCTCCTTCTTTTTTTATGATTAATAGGGTCAGAACCGAATATTTCTGTAAAATGTTGTTGTTTTAATTAGCAGTTTGTGATGGGGGAAACCACTGCTGTCAAGTTTATGATAATCTCTCAACAGCAGTATCTGCAGATATGAAGAGGCAACTTGTGGGATGCCATTCAAGTACTTCTCAGCTGAAGAAAGATGTTACATGTAGGTGTGATCCAGAATGAAGATTTGATCCAGCTTTTTTTTTTGTGAATTGTTTTACTTAATTGCTAATAAATTCACATTAATTGTCTTAGCCTTCTCCAATGTAACACTTGGTAGTTCTACTGAGTAGTCCTGTAGGCTAAGGAAAATACTGCTGTCAGTGCAGTACACCAGCTGCTGTTTTTCTTATGTGAATGAGCTGTGTGTGTTATGTAGGGCAGAATTACAACATCCTTCATAACAAATCAACCATACCCCACTGCTACATGAGCTGTGCTGCTTTTCCACTAGCTCAGGCATACCAAAAGAATCTATCTGGGTAATCCAAGAAAAAACATTTTTACGTAGTTCATTTGGCTTCCTGTAGCAGGACAGTTGGCCATTTTTGGCATTTAAGAAGAGCTGATATAACCCATTGATCTGTTCATAATCCCTTGACGGGAAGCAAATTGGTAGTCTCAAACCAAATGCTCATGAGAGTCTGCAGTAACAGAATTTGTAACACAAACTGCAACACAGTAGCACTTTCAGCTGGAGGGCTGCAAGAAGAGTAGGAGATCCGCCTGCTGGATGTGGGGAAGCCCATAAAAGGTGGCTTGCGGGTGTCCTGTTTCCTGAAAAGCTACTGCCAATGAGACACCTGCTGCATGGCAGCACTAGCAAAAGCAGGCTGTCATTAGGAAAGACAGTAGGTCCTAACCAAGGCCAGGAGGAGTCCTCTGGGAAGGTGCCGTGGTGACTGTTCTCTCAGACAGCCAGTGGTGAGGTGTCCTTGGAAGCACCTGGAGCAGCATAGGGTGCTGAAGGAGCTGGTATCTGCTTTGCCTTGCTCCCCTGAGGCATGAAGAGGAAACAGAGGTGCATCTCAAGACTGTTATATGTTAAAGGTTTGTAACAAAACCAGTTAAATCAATTTAATTCTTTTTGTTGTGGTTATTGGAGGTTCAGCAGTAATGCAGCCCTTTCATAGCACTATGAGGAATTTGATGCATTCCTGGGGAATTGAGAAAAGAAATTATAGATATAATATTACAGATGTCTCCATATGTCACTTATAATGACCATAAGTATGAACTGGAATTAAATGGGGTAAATAATTCTCCATCTCTGCTGGAAGTTTTGTATCCTTAAGCACTTATATTTTATCCTTCTGCTTCTGATCCCAGATGATATTACTATCAACTTTAGTGCTATGTGGATGTCACCTTTACATCTCAGAAGGATGAAGAGATCTTTCTGCCTCCAACTAAAAATACTTTGCAAAATCAAGATGGATTCTTTGCTTTCTGATTTAGTAAACAATTTTAAAAGCAAACAAAAAAGAAGCATAATTAGAAAACCACTTAAAAGTTATTCCAAGACCAGAAGAACAACAATTTTTGTCCCCTCTGTAGGCTGAGGCATTCAGCATCTGAGTCATTTATGATGTGTGGAGCTCCATGGCTTTGACTTGACTGAGTTCATAAGTAGTTCCCCTTAAGTGAAATCAGAATGCAATTCTCCTGATCACAGGGCTCCTTGTATGACATCAGCATAAAACCTGTATTTTAGGGGTTGCATTTGTTCTACTGTGCCCATGCCCGTTTTTTTTCCAAAACACAGATTGGAGTGCTGATGGAGGTCTCCCACAGACCATCTTTGGTCTGGCCCTGTGGGACTTCTTGCTTAGCAAGGGTCATGATTTCCCTCCTTCCTCATCGGCTGTATCCATTTTCCACTTTTTGCACTGTATTCTGGGTAAGAGTTGCCCTACAGTAAACATGTTAATAACTAGTTGGTGAAGCAACCAATTACACATATTTAATATAGCCAAGGATACTAAAAAGTTTGATACTAAGCACCTTTTCTTGTGAAAAAATCTTCACAGCTAGTACCTCTCAAAGTAAGGTAGGAGGATGATGGCTCAAATGGTAGCAATTTTGTCTTTAATTCCTGTCTACAGAGGACTGGAGTAATCCTTTCTACTTGATGGTTACCAGGCTCTCCAAAGGCTGGCTGTTGGCACTCAAGTAGTGGCTGTTACTACCAGCAGTCCTGCCTGGGGAATTAGTAGCAGCACTCACATGAGGAGAAAATAGGGCATTTTCAGGCTTTAAATTTGTAAATTAGCACAAATATTTTAAAACTATGGAGGCAGCTGAAAATGATGAGGATTGAGGCAAACTGAGAATTACTGGGAAGGGAAAGTTGGTTTCTCACTGTAAGACTTGTAATACATGGGGAATTTCCTTTTCTACTCCTTCCTTCCTCTCCTTCTGCAGGTGATTTCTGCCAGAGAGATGTAGATACCTAAACTGGAGAAACTGTAGATGAGACACAAAGAACAAAGGCAATCATCTGGATGCTCTGGAAACAGAAAAGGTGTGACACCTTACACTAGCCAAAGATAACAGAAGATTTCTGGCTTTCTGCTCTGACTTCTTTTTTCCTTTTTTTTTCCCCCTAAATGAAGAATTTAAAGATGCTTCTTTTTGGTTATTTAAACATCGAGTTCTGTTTCAGTTTTCAAATCTCACAGAGTAAATATTGTGTGATTTCTCACTCAGTAGAAGTTATGAGAGTCTGTCAGCTAAATAAGGGTCATTCCCAGAAGGAAGAATATTTCCTTGCAGAAAATACCTGATAGCTAAATAAGGGTCATTTCATGAAGGAGGAATATTATCTTTGCAGAAAATGCTACAGATTTTATGCATCTAGAGCTGTGATCTTGCTGGCTGTAAACCAGCTATAGGAATTCCTCCTGGTTTCCTGTTTGCCATGTTGTTTGAGTAAAACTGATGGCATATTTACTTGCTTCATGGGGACTATACCAAAGGAAACTGCTTTCATGTGGCATGAAAGTGGCAAGGAAAATCTCACCCACCCTTCCTCTCTACTTGGAGCTTAAAATCTGAAGGACAGTCTTGGGCTTATGGAGACAGCAGAGTCTTTTTTTCTGTGTAAATGGGTGATCCTTGGACTGACCTTTTAAAACAGACATGAGCATTTAGTAGCCAGGGTATGTGATGCACACTTAGCTTGTGTTATCAATGTGGATGGTCTAAAAAACTGCATCTCATCTATAGGTACCTGCCATATGTGAAGAAATGGAAACATCTGCTCTGGAGAAAATCTGGATCTGCGTTTGTTGCAAGATCTGTTAGAAACAAGCTCATCTAAGTTCTGGAACCAAATCCATTCCCATGTAATTTCATTGCTCTCCCTTTGAATTATGGCAGAGACAAGTTTATTTGATAGTGATTTTATGGTGCTATTTTTAGTGGCAAGTTCAGTAACTAAACATTTCCTCAGATAATTGCAACAGTTTCCAGCTTTTTGGTTCTTACTACTTCATACATTAAAGCAACATAGAGCAAAGCACCTCAAAATGCATGTTTAGTAGAAATAAAGGCAACATAATGCTAATTTATTATTTTCTTTCTCTGAAAATTGGTGGCAGAGAAATAGAGCTGAAAAAGTGAAATTATGAAATATGTTTTTCTGCATTTAGAAATAGTGACATTAACACATTGCAACATGTCTGTGAGTAATGACATACACCAGAAAATAACTTTCTCATCTAAAAGGAAGAGATTATAGTGATGCAAAGAATAAGTTAGATAATAATTATTTCAAAATTACTATAGAAATAATATTACATCTTAGTAATAAATCCACAGTTGCTTATTCCTTTGCTTTAGAAGTTAAAACTGGTTCTGAAATGTTTAGCTGTGATTTTTTTCTTTTGTCTTCTAGAGCAAAGTGATTCTTATCAACCTAAAAAAGTCATAAACTGAATCTGTTGAAATCAGTGGGAAGCTTTCTTGATTATAGTTGTATGCTAACTTCCTTTATGCCACTTTTTTGCTGCTCTTTCATTATTCAGTCTTTGATGTCCATGTACAAATAGATGGAGAAATGGGGGAGAACTGTTCAGTGGTACAGTATGGCTACCATGTGCTTTCAAATGGCCTACTTCCTTCCAAAACATAAATTTCCTTTCAGATACCTAATAAAAAAATTAACATACTACGTATTTTACATCTAAATATTAGCACATAGACATTTGCCTCTTTCACATCTAATCACAGCACGTGGTCTCTAATAATAGGAGGCAATAGCTAATCTTTCCTTCCATTACGACAAAAATACTTAACTTTTACCACTTCTGAATGCTAATGTTTCTGAGTTGACATGCAGAAAGCATTGCCAGATACTGGCAGTTTTAAGCAGCCAATAATGAAATGTCTTAATCTCTGGACAAAAATATTTACATTTAGCTATGCATTAGTGAAATAAATGCAGAGAGAATCTCCCTTGGTGAGCTGTACTGCCTGCTTAGCGCTTGTTTCAGATGGCTGGGCTTTGCATTTTATTATTTATTTTTCCTTGACTGTATTTTTCCTAATGTGCATGAATGGCTATTCTGTTTTGACAGCTGACACGCAGATGTGCCTGTTCTAGCTGTAAAAAACGCAACTAGGGATAGTAGCTTTCTTGGAGGACAGTGGTGCATGTGTGAGCATTGGGTCATTGGTAGGGAACAGCAGCTCTTCACAACCAGCCTCTTAGCGCCAGCAGTTAGGAAGGAGGCCTGTTCTGGGGAGACATCTGTAGAAAGAGAAAGTCCACTGATTCAGAAGGGCTAAGGTGGGAAAGACAAAGCGAATTGCTGAGACTTCCTAGAAACTGATTGGCAAGACACAAACCATACCCACTAAACTTGAGCCCCGCTTCCACATCCTCAGCCACTGGTCTGAGCTGTGCCTCTGGGGTGAGGCAGCAGCAGCATGCAGACCCACATGCATGCACAACCTTAGCAGACAGAGATTCAGTTGCTTGCTCTACAGTATAAACAAAGCACAAATCAAAAATGAGATTAAGACAGCTATGGCAAGCCACTGGAAGACAAGCAAATCACCTGGATTTGCAAAGCAATCATGAGATACTCAGCAAACACATGTGGACCTTCTGCCTGCATGTCCAATTGCGCTTTGCACATGGTTAATAGGTGCCTATAGTGAGCATGTAGAATAGGCCTTACTTTCTATTGAGTACTCTTACTCAGACTACTGGAGGTTTTATGATTCATCTTCTATAAAAACCCAAAAGAAACAAGTTAAAGATTAGGCAGAAACATGTTTATTTCCCCTTTCACAATTATATATGCACCCCTGCTCTTTTGTGCTCTCTGTTCCTTCCAATCTTTAATGTTCACATCCTCTCCGACAGTTTGTATGCTCACAGCTTTCTTGAACAGGACTTTTTTATTCTTTATAAAGTTGAGACTTATAAAATAAATAAATCTTGCTGTTGTGATGTTGTGTTGCAGCTGTGTTAAACTGTGATCATGGGAGTTGAAACAGGTTTCCTCTCACAGTAACATTTATATTCATTTCCTTCTCTCTTTCCTAATAACATGAGTATCTTCAGCTGACCAGGGGGAAAAAAAGCCCTCTTCTGAGCACTTCCGAAGGTAAAATGATACTTGGGCAGCAAACAATTGTCAACATTATACTACTGTATTTTTATTAATTTTGTTGCAAGATAAAGATTCAATAGATTTCTAATTTCCAAATTATCATTTCCATTTCCCTCTGTTTGTCTGCTGTGTGAAGTTTGTTCTACTACTGAGAAATCTTTTTCTCATAAGGAGCCACAACTTACCATACATCTTTTGGGCTTCTCTTTGTCTTTTTCCTCAAGAATAAGCACAAAATAGTGGATCAAAACATCTGAGAAAGAGGCAAAACAGAGTTTGCAGAGGTGACAAAGGTTACAGACTTCCAGCTCACTCTGTCTCTTTCTCTGACTTCTGTGAGCAAGAGTGAAACTGTGACAGCTTTTCCACCTGTAAAAGTTATTGAAATAGCAGAAAGATGTTATTTCCATCTTCTATCTATAACCAGATCATTAGATAAAATAATTGTCTAATTATTAGTCTGATTTTAATCAATATTTATGTAAATGTCATGTTCTCACTTTGGAGGACAGATGGTAGAGACTGACACCTTAGTAACTGAGAATTGATCTCTTCCCATCTTAACAAAAAGATGCCTTCTTCTCTTTTCCTTTTTTTTTTGACATGCCAGTGAATCAGTGAGTACAGAGTCATCTAGATGTCACAAATACCATTGAAAACAGAAAGGAGTGAGCTCTTTTCAGGTTTTTTTTCATTTCAGAAGATGTTGCTATGGAATGCAATATCTGCTTTGTGTGACTTTGATAAGTCATACAGAAATCTAATTTTTTTCAGTTTAACACTTGTACCCAGTTAACTATCTTTGGTTTTATGCATGAAAGACTTCCAACCCCTTTAGGGAAGCCTCCAGAGGTAGGGAGTCCCATGTTGTGTTTGTATCTTCAATGCCTGCCCTGAAGCTGACACATCTCCCTGTAAGCTGTAACGAAGACAAAAAGCATTGAGAGCCCTTGTTATTATGAACTTTCCTTCAGCACAAGGGATAGCCAGGATCTGGTGCTGAGTAAGAACGAAAAATAACATAAGATATTTTTTTGTTTTGGGGTGGATTTTTATTTTACCCCTGAGTAGCATGAAAACAGAGATCTGGTGGATGTAATGCCTGGATAAACTGCTTGTGTGGAAGGAGCTGCCAATAGCAAGAACATCTGTAATGGGCTCTGTAGTATCTCATCATCACCATGTCTCTATTTATTACATGTTAAAGAGTACTTTTGCTGGAGTGCTGTCACAGACCTTTGTGGAATGTAATCCTTTGAAGCAGCATAACAGCTCTAGTCAGAAGATATCTGACCCAGATGGTAAGTACCTGCAAAAGTGACTCAGAGCTGCTCTTCTCTCTCCTTACTGCTGCTCTATGGGAAGTTAACTGTTTCCACTGATTAGTAGAGTTATTCACAGTTAGGTAGAAACACAGACCTTGAAGTATGAATCTCCCCATGAGCAGTTCGAATCTTTCTCTGTAATGTGACTAAATAAAAACCAGCAGAAGGAAAAAGAAGAGCAGCCATTCACTCTGGAGTGTCTAACCTACTCTTTTGTAACTGTTGTGTTTCTTGCTCCAAGATACATATAAACCTAGAAAAGGGGCTTTAAGAGCTTATTGGTCACAGCCATCTTGTCTAGCCTGAGAAGAGCATGGTTTAGAGCGGTATTCAAAGCACAGAGGAGCTAGAGAGAAAGCCATGAGGTGACTGCAGCTAAGAAGAGGGCCTTTTTGACCAGTGCTTTAGGCAGAGCAGGATAAAATACCACCACCGAAGCTGTAGGGGCCTATGTGTAGTAAAGGTGTCAAAAGAAAGCATAATAAACAGTAAACTAGTGCAGGGAATGAAGAGAGGAGTTGGTGGAAAAATAATAATAATACCTGTAACTGGAAGGGTTTGGGGATTCCCAAATAACAGGCAATTAGCCCAAGTCTTAAACATACAGATACTTTATTATATGGCTGAGCGGATTTCTTTACCTCCTAACCTTCCCCTCCACCCCCCCCACATATTCACACGGGACGAGCTAGATTGGCGGATAAGGGGTTAAGCCTTACGTTTCCCTGCAGGCAGGGGCGGGTCCTTTGGAATGCAGGGCTCGTGCGTCGCTCTGCGGGTGTCCCGGCGACGACGGGATCCCAAAGGAGGAAACGACAACGGTCCTTCTTCTTTCTTCCCTTCGGCCCAATAGTCTCAGGACTCGGATTTTAGCCCTGTCCCGGCACGCGGGGCCCGTACATGTCCAGGCCATGAGACACGGGGGCAAATATTTTTCAAAGTCCTGCTCCTGCTGGACCACCTTAACTGTGAGGGTCATTTTCCCATCAGGGTGTCATTGTTCTCTCTTCAGTCTTGAAGACCAGCTGCAAACTATTTTTGCTGTTTGTCGGGGTTGTACCTCGGTCTTACCAGCTTTCTGGCGGCTCAGAGGCTCGTTCCCCATAAACGTAAGGGCTTTAAGAGAAGGGCATCCTGTCCCAACAAACTGGTAAAGGAGTGAAATGAAACCAAACAACAAGAACCACCTAGCCTTCAGAGATCATCTAGTAATTATTTGACATCCCCAGTACAATTAGAGAAAGTGGCTCTTTTTTTGGTTAATTTTGTTTCGCCCAGAAGGGAGTGGAAAGGCTGTTCATTGATGTCTGTGGCAGCATTTTCCTCCTGTGGAGGAGATACTTATTTAGGCACAGCATTTCAGACCCTGACTTCAGGAGTCTAGGATGCTGCCTTCCTTGATTGCCACATCATATTTACACAGCTTGAAACCAATGAACAATAGTGTATTGAAGGGTAGTGACATGCTGGAAAAAAATACCTGTCATTGGAAATTGTATGGCCTGGCTTCAACTTTTTGTGAAGTTGCTTACTATGAGATTTTGGGAAAGACATTTAACATGCATCTAATGTGTGTCAGGTACTTCAGCACGACTGCTTTTAACACCAGTGAACTTCTTTGAGATCTACAGAGAAAAAGCACTTGGGAAGCCTGATGCATAACACTAGCCAGAGGCCTCCACTCAGTCAGCCATGTCTCTGGTGTGACTCATCCTGACTTTCTCCTACCGGGCAGAAGCAGTGTGTGTGGGTTTTGCCCGAGGCTGAATTGTTTTTCAAAGTTTGAGGAGAAAAAAGTAAAGCTACACCACGGTGAAATATGAGATGAGAGGAAGGAGGAAGAGCCCTAAACAAACAAAGAAGAGCAAATGATTCCTGTGGATTTTATGTGAACATCTGGTAATACCAAAACCAAATGAGGCCTGTCTGAATTTCTGATTCTCAGAAAGGATTTACTGAGTATAAGTGCTGCTAATTCAGTGAAAGATGGCTGCGATTTAGCAAAAATGAACCATTGAAAGTCATTACTTCAGTAGTTCCAACCATAGCAATACTTTTAATAATGATTTGCCAACTTTCCAGAAGATGTTCATATACTTTGTTCATTGTCTTGATGGCTAATTTTTCTCCTTACTGAAAATACATGATCTGTTGTCTGTGGTTCCAAGAAACTTTTTGTTGCTGTTTTAACTTTGACCCTGACTTTACCAAACCAAAAGCACAACGTTACATTTATTACAATTATCCAAATAAAGGTAAGGTGGTGTTCAGGTTTCCAAGAAGAATTGAATCTGTGATTACTAGTCAATTATTTGTAAATTACTGATTGCTTAATGCAGACATTGTATTCTCTACCTACGATACAAAGAAAATGTATGTTTTAACACAAGGGAGATGGTCTTTCTCCCTTCAAACCACTGACATAAAGTCACAGAATCATCTGATTTGGACTAAAAATTAGTAGAAAATTTTTTTCTAAAAGTCAAAACCTGCCTTTGGATGCAAGCATGAACATTTTGAGTTAATTTGGAGACCAGTGTCTCTGTATACAAAAACAAAATACAGCTCTCCTGGTTTGGGTAAAAATTCAGTGCCATTGTGGCATGAATTAAGAGATTATCATAGATTAAATTAGAGATGCCCTTTTCCCAGTGCATCAATTGAAAAAGCTGGGAAAAAAGATCCTAAATTTATATGGAGAGATTAGTATTTTGAGTAGTACAATAGATTTTGACTTAGGAAATCAAACTTGAAGGTGTATCTTATGCTATGTATCAAATATTTAATAGAAAATACTTCTCTGGTTAGAGAAATACTGATAAAAAAAAATCTAATCTGAAAATTCTGTAAACTGTAACTTTGTGGTTTTCCCCAGTCTATTGACTTGTTCTGTGAATTGTCAGTATGAGTTGTTCCTTGTCAACTTGAATACATTGAACTGGATCAATATCTGTCGTGAGTTTATCTGTTGTTCATTAATCTTGTGTTGGGGCATTTTGCAAATAAAGAACAAATAACCCAAAATAAAATATTAAAAAGTCCCTTTTTCTGTGGTCCTTATGCTGAAAAGGTGAGTATTTCCAGAGAGCTGTGCCAAGTATCTTCCCAGCAGTTTTTCTGAAGCAACAGTGAAAAGACCATAGTTGTTTACTTCATAATGTTTTTTCTTTCTTGTGAAGCTTCTCCATGACTGCAAAATACAGTTCCAAGGATATAAAACATTCACTCATCAGGGTTCTGTTTGCTCTCTTTTTCTTTACATGTGTGTACTGATGATATAATTGAAAGGCAGAAGGTTTTAGCTGCATAACAGTACAGTTAAAAACACTCAAGAAACATTAATGTTAACAGTAGTTAGCACGATCTGGATATTGTGAACCTCTAATGATATAAATAAATAATAGTTTCACTAATTTTATCCACATAGGAATTTATATTGGCCTAACCAATGGAAGAAATATTATGAGGACTAAAAGTTTAGTTGAAGCTGGTATGGCGCAATAAGTTCTGCAATGACACTGTCTCAGAAGTAGTTGGGGCAAAATTAGAGAGCTCTTTGAGTAATCATGTTAGAAGGCCACGTTGTGGGTCGGAATCTATCTTTCATGGGAAGTATTCTGGAAGTGAGAAATTATTCTTGTCCAAAGTGCTTCTCCAGCTGTTTTCCCATTCTTTAAAACATTTTCCTTTGTGCACTGAACCGCCTTCACCGTGTTACAGTGCACAGCATTCAGATGTCACAGTCACTGACTAAAAGGTAGACATACTTCTATTGTGAAATGTGACAGCAGGAATATTATGATAGCCTGTTTGAAATATCAATAAAAATTTGGCTTATGTGAATGATACAAAGCTGACTGGATTTTGTATAAAAGCATAGTTACACATATGGTGTATATGAAATACATGACTAGGTTAAGAATAATTTTGAATTAAGGCCACCTTGAAGGAATCAAACCTACGAGAACTTATAATTTTTACCTGTCCAGTAAATATAATGAGGACATTTGTTGTTCTCATGTTACCCCTTAAATGAGGACATCCTTTCAGGGTGGATTAGTCAGCAGGAAGCCATTAGAAGAAAAAAGTGAATGGAGGTTACAGGGCTGGGTGGGGAAAATAAACTTGCTCAGTAATGCAGAGTTAATTTGGATGTGCATTGGAGAGAGACTGCAGAAGTATGAGACATCTGTATTGCCTGGGTGCACAAATGATGATGACACCAAGAAATCTCTGAAGTGATATGGTAAGTTTCTAAGTCACTGTGAAAGGACACTATAGATCTCTCTGCTAAGTGTCTTTGTATTTTTGCAGGGCACAATTTTCTATTGTATGTTCTATTGTATGTGTTTTGTATTCAGCAGCTTATGATCAAGTTGTTAAACTGAAATTAGAAAAACAAACAAGCACATAAATATTCTTACAAAGTTAGTTTATGATCAAGTTGTTAAACTGAAATTAGAAAAACAAACAAGCACATAAATATTCTTTTAAAGTTGGTTTTCTGGAGTTCTGCTACCCATAGGAAAAAAGCCACTGCCCAGCAAAAGTTTCCCACTGTTTGCAATAACACTGCTAATGATACTGTTTATGAGCATTGGAACCAAATAACAGTCTGGAATGCAGGATGTAAACTGATTAGCATTTAATCTCACATTCTTTTGGGTTTTTTAGCTGTTTAATGGTATACATTCACAAACAAACATACACGGACATAGACACATACTTAGACATTATTGAGAGGGAGGTCCATGATGATTTATTCCAAGACTGGCTAAATGATTACAGTCTTGAGATTTATGACAGGTTTTCTTCCCTCTATCTCAAATCACTATTTAAGGAGGTTGATGAGTTGATTTTATTTTGTTGAGGTAAAACCAAAGTCTCCATCTTTTGGAAAAGCATTGTGCTTTGTAAATAATTTTCAGCCAAGACTTAAAACTAACATGGATTTCTCTGAAGCAATGAACAGTCTGTATGTTAGGCTGTACAAGATGCTGCACAGCATCTTGTATTAATGACCTATTTCCTTTCTTTGTGTTGAGATACTGATTCTCTGGCCCTTTTTCAGTAGTTGGGCTCTGAAATCTCTGTCCTACAACTGATGATTTTCATGCTGTTTCAGGATCAACTGAAGTGCTTCAAGAAGCATTAAATGAATAAATTTTGCATATACTTTGTATGTGCATTGTCACAGGTTGCTCAGAGAGGCTGTGGAATCTCTCTCCTTGCAGTTCTTCAAAAGCTGTCTGGATATGGATCTGAGCAGCCTACTCTATGTGGCCCTGCTTGAGATAGCAAGTTGGACTAGATGGCATCCAGAGGTCATTCCCTATCTCAGCCTTTCTGTGTTCTTGTGAAACTTAGGGAGAAATCAATTTAGACCTGTCTATCCTAGGAAACATATGATATATAGAGGCAAAGCAGATAAGAAGATAAGGCAGCAAAAGGGTGAACACAGTGTAGTTCCATTTCTCTGTATTTACAGAAAAATGTAATAATTTACTGAACATTATTACATGTAGTGCAAGCAATTCTTATATGTGAAGTTTCAAGTTCTTGAAAGGTAATGGCAACAATCAGCTTGACTCCCTTTTCCTAAGCTGGAAATTAGGTTTTCTTGCAGAAATGTTATCATCCTGCCTTTCAGTTTTGGTTTCTTGCCCAAATTCATTTCTGCTGATGTGATAAAGACAATATTTTCCCTCACGAGATGCAGGACACCTTTGTCAGCCACTGAAATTGAAACTGAATTTAGCAGTACCGTGATTATTAATGAATGTGAAAAGTCTCATATGTCTTTAAACAGCCACACTGGTTAAAAAACTCAGCTATAACACCTTTTCATAGAAAGATGCAGTTATGTGTAACAGAGAGCAATGGAGCTCTAGCCACTAGTAATAATTTTGTTTCAGATTACTTTGATATCTTTATTTTCCCTTCCTTCTGGATTCTTTTAACTGAATTTGGACATGGAGTAAGTGATTCATGTGAGGCTGTGATTTCTTTTGGAGGTGGTGAAGACCAACAAGGACACCAACAGCCACAAAAGGAATTAGAGATAGAATCTGGAAACCATGAAATAAGATGTTTGTATAAAACTGATGAGAACAGATCCTTTAATCAGAAGTAAAGCATGAAAAATTCTGTTGGAAGCAGATGTAAGGAAGCTATCTTTAAGTTCTTGCTCCTGATTTTTCCCTGAAGCAGATATGAAAAGGAAGAGGAGAGAATAATAAGTGTTTCCATATATGGGTTTTTTTCTGAAATTACTTTTTTCCCAAGACTGTGTTGAAATCAATTTCCCCTAATGGAGCTGCCCTGACTACTGTTCTGTATTAAGGAGCCAGGTGTTCTGCTTCATCTGTTTTTAATAAATGGCAGAATGCTTCTGAATGACATTTTTTCATTTCTACTTCTTTGTATTTATTTGGTCTGTTTCTGTTTCAAATTGATGACTTAGTTAATCTAAAATTAAAAGTCCTGCACTAAGCACTCTGAGCTCTTCTTGGCTGTAATTAGAATTTTAAATTGATATTATTTTCCAAAACAAAGTTGATGCTTATGGCATTCAAAATACAGAGCCATCAGCAAGTAACTGACAGGTTCTTCTCCACCAAAAAAGCTGGTCAGGATTTTAATAATTGTTTTACAGTAGGGAATGCAATTTCTGCAAAATAAAGCTTTCAGTTTGTCTGAGTTACATCTTGTTGATACTTCATGTTGGGCCAGCCCAAGTAGCTTTGTAATATTCTGGTTTGCTCAAACAGCTGCAAATGTTTCTTTCCTATTAATTAAATTAAGATGGATTTCCCTGCGCTGGCAAGCTGCTGCCAAGGGATTTTATGCTGTTCAGAGATGCAGTGCTGTCTGTTCTCTATCTCACAGCATATTGCTGTCTGATCACAGGCACAGCATGGGTGATATAAGGGCTTATAAGGGCCTGTGTGAAAATCTAATAAACCACAGCTCGTGGTCGGTCACACACCCTCCCATCAGCATCTGCAGGAGCCTGTGAATATGCAAGTGACAGGGCTTCAGCACATTACAGCATCCTATACATTGATATGAGCTTGCAAAAAAGATGGAAAAAAAGGGCAGTGTGTGAGCAAATTGCCTGATGCTGCTAAGGTAGTTCTGTATGCTTGCAGAGATTATTGCAGTAGTAGTATCAGTGATGCCTTCTTTAAGAAATGCTTGAGATAAGAATAAGATGGAAAAGCTTGTGGGTTGAAATAAGGACAAGGAGATCATTTACCAATAGCTATCACAAGCAAACCAGACCTGACCTGGGGAAAATTAATTTACTCTCAACTAAATGTACAGCAGAATGTTGAGAAACAAAGACAAATTTTCCCTCTACCCTCACAGTCTCAGTTTCACTCCTTTACTCACAATTCTACTTCCTCCTTGGGAAGCAGTGCATGATGAGAAGGAATGGGGTTTGTTTGTAGTCAGTTCCTAACAGTTCCTCTGTGATGTTCTTTCTCATGCTGTTCCCCCTCTACAGGGTGAAGTCTCTTCCACAGGATAAAGCCCTTCACAGCCTGCTCCAGTATGGGCCACTACACCCCTCTCCCCCCATGGTGTAGACTTCTACAGCATCAGTCACAGTTTGTCATGGGTTCACAGGTCCTGACACATCCTGCCAGAAACCCTTCTCCTGTGAGGGCCTCTCTTCACAAGCTGTTTTCTTTATGGCATGTTGACTAACTGCGGTGTGGTGTCTTGCATGGACCACATGTAGTGTGGATATCTGCTCCAGCATGAGCTGCTATCTCATGTCTTCACCATGAGCTATAGGGGAGCTCTTCTCTAGCACCTGGAGCACCTTCTCCCCTTCTTCTTCACTGACTTTGGTGTCTGCAGTGCTGTTGCTCCCACAGTTTTCTCACTTCTCTCTCTCACAACTGTTGAGAGCTACTTTTTACCCTGTCTTAAATACATTTCCCCAGAGGCAATCAGCTCGACTAATGGACTGCTCACCTCTGGCAAGCAGTGAGTCCATTTTAGCACTGGCTGTAACTGGTCATGTCTGGCATGGGGCAGCTCTTGGTCTCTCTCACCACTGCAGCATCCTTCTACTGTGCATGAGATTTTCTTTTTGACCCAAGAGTACTAGTCTTCTGCACCTAAGATGACACCATAGAATCATAGAATCATAGAATAGTTCGGGTTGGAAGGGACCTTAAAGACCATCGAGTTCCAACCCCCCTGCCATAGGCAGGGACACCTCCCACTAGATCAGGCTGCCCAGTGTCATGTCCA
>VZTY01033436.1:34612-52259 GCA_013400935.1 Turnix velox
ACTTCCCTCCAATTTGGAGATAAGGATGTGGTGGGGGACCATGTCAAAGGCCTTGCTCAGGTCCAGGTAAATGACATCGGTCGCCTTCCCTTCGTCCACCATCGCAGCCACTCCACTGTTAAGGATGGACAAGAAAAGGCGACTACAAGTACTTGAAGAGACATGGAGAGATGGGTAAGAGAGAAGATGGAGATGGAGAGGAGAGATGGAGAGGGACTCTTTATCATGGTGATAGGACAAGGACCAGCTGTTTTAAACTTACGGAGAGAAAATCCAGATTAGATAATAGGAAGAAATTTTTTATTGTGAGAGTGGTGAGACATTGGAACAAGTTGCTCAGAGAAGCTGTGGATGCTCCATCCCTGGAAGCGTTCAAGGCCAGGGGCTTTGAAGAACTTGCTCTAGTAGGATGTAATGGATCCAAGTTGAAGGAGGGAAGATTTAGATTGGATGTTAGGGGGAAGTTCTTTACTAAGAGTGTGGATAGGTCCTGGAACAGGCTGCCGAGGGAGGTTGTGGATGCCCCATCCTTGGAGGTGTTCAAGGCCAGGTTGGACGGGGCCCTGGGCAACCTGATCTAGTAAATGTGTTTGTTTGGTGGCCCTGCTAGGCAGGGGGGTTGGAACTACATGATCCTTGAGGTCCCTTCCGGGTCATTCTGTCATTCTGTGTGATTCTGTGATTCTGTCATGTGCCTCTGCCCATGCCAGCATGGTTGAAACCAGATGATTTTTGTTCCTATCTAACCTAAACAGTTCTATAATTTTATGGCATATTAAATGCAAAGAGAAGTTTATTTTCTCCCAGTCAGGAAGAAAATTAATTTACTGGGGTACATATTCCTATTAATTTCTTTGAGACTGTTTATAAGTAAAGATATTCATGTAATGCTTGCAGTACAGAACACATGCTATATATAGCTTGTCAGGAACATGTAACTGTGAAAACAGTTACAAAACATCTGCTTTGCTTTACTGGAAAAGCCTGTTCACATTTCAAGGAAAAGTCCCAGAAGAAATGCTACCAGAGAGGTAAAAGAAGGAAAAAGTATTTTCTTTGTATTTTCACACCTGTCTCAAAACTATAGCAGTAATAAAGCATCCCCAAAAATTTACACTTGAAAAAATGTTGCCATAAAATGGAATGTCTTATGGTTCAGTATCAAGATTAACAAAATCAAATAACCCAGTCTCCTGAATGGTAGGAACTCACATAGAAACAGTAATAAGGCAGCTGTTCAAACATGTAAGGACAAATAGCAAGGGTTTTGTCAGTATGATGGGGATATAAACAGTACTTGAAAGACAAGTCAGTCTACTGATAAATTGGGATAGAGATTAAATTAACAGACACTTAGCATGGTTGAAACACTGTACTTGCTTTTGTATTTATCTGAGCACAAGTAATAGAGAAAGTGAGTGGAAGGAAATAGTACATGCAAAAGGAAATAAGCTACTGAGAAAAAAAGTGAAACAAGGTATAAGAATTCTGGATACAGTTATTTGATGACATATATCCTTGATCCTTGGGTTATAAAGATACTTTTTCCTCTGTTTCCTAAATAATTTTCTGCCACTTAAAACTATCTGAAAATGTAGACAGCTGTGGAATTGCTCAAAATGGAAGGAAAGGAAGTATCACAATGCTTTTCTGAAACAGAATGAGGACTAATTCTAGCGACAGCTGTGCCAGTTCTGTGGATCCCATCTCTCCCTGGAGGGCTGGCACCCTAAAGGGCTGCCTTCTCTCCTTTACTCTCAGTCCCTCTCAGCTTAAGGAAACACCTCAGACTTTCAAGACCAAGTTTACCTTAAATGGCATGTAAGATTAGGTGTATGGGCTTTCTTGGATTTGAGCCCTATGAAGAAAATTATTTCAGAATATTTTGACTCAGACTCTTGTCAATAGAAAATGAACATGCAGATACCCAGGAGATGCTGGAGAATGAGTTTGAGATATAAACACTTTTTTACTTAGTATTAAACATCCAGGATTAGCACAACAAAATGCAGATGATCTGAGAACTCATAGAGTAAAAACATATTGGTGCAGTACAACACAGTTTCAAGAGTAAAACAAAATCTACAGCAATATAAAAAAAAGTAAAAACATAAAAATAATCCCATTTCTCAAGCAGAATGCCATTGGTTTTGTCTTTTGTATGCTGAATAAACTGGGGAGATACAAAAGAAATCATGAGACTCATTTGCTTTTTATAATATACAGCAATGAATTTTAGTCCTTGAAATGCCCCAGCAGGTGTAGATTTGGAATAAAGAGATGCATGGAAATTCAAAATGTTGAACAGCTCAACAAAAACATGCAATCTACTGGCATTATGAAGAATATCATGATATTATTAATTGTGGTAATTTTTTCCTGTTTCATGAGAGAGCTTTTCTCTGTTGGGAATGTAGATATACTCACTGCTTTATTAAAGCATTTCATAAACTAAGTTTCATTAAAGGGAAGACCTGCAGCATTTCACCAGGCCTCTTTGACAGATCAGCTCCTCGATCAATGCTTCTGATAGTTGTGTACCCCTGATTTGGGGAAGCATTTGTATTCAGAAACAGCCCTTGTTATCAAGCATAGAGACAAGTGAATTTTCTAAATGTGAAAGGCCTCAAAGACATGTTTAAATTCTTCTTGGTCTCAGGGGTTGCTTGTGGTCTTTTAGGATGCCATGAAATAGAAACTACTGTGACAATTACTGAGGTGTGAACTGTGAACTGCTGCATTTTTGGCTGAAGATGGCCTTCACTCTGAGCTTCTGACTGACCTTGTACATACCCTGATTTCAAAATAACTGGGACCTTGCTTTTACTAAGAGTCTTTCTTTTTCTTCTTTGGCAACTTAGAAATGCATTAAAAACCAAAACCAACCAAACCAAAATAGAAATAAAAAAGGCATACATACAAACATTTTAGTTCAGGTGATGTTGTTCAGATGAGAGGTCTGTCCTAGGAGAAACTGTATTTTGTGGGAATAATGCTTTTTCTTGCAAAGAGGATTTCATCTGGGAATGCTGTCGTTTTTAGAATTATTTTGTCCTTTAATTTTTGTCCATTGGGTTATAAAATGGATTGTGGGTTTTGTTGTGGTTTTTGAATGGAAGTTTAAAATGAATTCCAAACGAAATTAATCCTCAGAAATTTGACTGGTAGCAAGTAGGTTCACAGTGTTACAGGACCAATGCTTTTTCATTGGCCAATTAGGTGGGACAGCATTTTACACAGTAGAGTTGGTTTATGAATCTGCTTCCATCTCAGCCTCTGCCACTGCTTTCCCATGAGACCTTGGACAAAATACTCTGGTTCTCAGTGCTGTTTTGGAGCTCATGATATCTTTTTCTGTCGTAGCTGTCGAGCTTGTAGCCTTCAGTGGCTAGAAATTTTTGAGTTTTTTATGTGTTACAAAGGTATCTCCTGTTTTGTTCAGACGTGCTGAGACAAATGCTTATATGGATTGTTTAAAATTGCCTGTCTCAGGTTCCCTCATATTTCTGACTCTGAACATTCAGGACAGGTTTTTTTTCCAAAGAATAGCTGTCAATACCTCTGCTCACTTAGCATGAGGCAAATGAAACATCTAGCACCAAGAATCTACTAATCTACATCAGCTGTCCTATTTGTCAGTTTTACTTCAGCATGCAATGGCCCTTTCTTATAAAATAACAATGGTGGCAAAACAAAAGCTCAGCCTACTCTGGGGTCTCCTGATAAGTTGGACCACAGATAAGACTTATGAGGATAGATAATAGTGCAGCGGAACCCCAGGTGTGGTTAATTGGTCCCAAACTAATGCTGAACAAGCCACTAGAGAGCTTGTGGCACTTGTGCCATGAGTTAACTCAAGCAAGTGGTCATGGACATGGAACCTCCTCCATAGCACAGAATCTGTCCCTGATTTGCACTGTGGTCCCCAAGTAGCTGCTGGTCTTCTGAGTCAAGATCAAGGGTGAGGAATAGGTATGCAGGGTCCCTCCATCTGCTTGTGTTTGTGTCTGACAGTAAGCCAGGAGGTCTGACCTGCTTTAGGACACATGACAGGGATGCTGGGGCTGCCCCATGGCTAAAACTCCAGAGCCCTGGCATGTACAAATGGGGGAGCGCTTCTGCTTCTGCCTCTTGTATCAATCTGTTCTCCCTTCTCTTGCCATCTCTTTCTCTCCTTGAAGTGTTTCTCTCTCAGCCCCCACAGCGCCACAGGAAACCTCACCCACTCTACCTATTTTTGCCATTGGTGTGTGGGCAGGTATACCTGCTCTATGTGTCTTAGCTCAATGCTGCATCACAGAACAAGCACTTTTATTCAGTGTTCTTTCTGAAGCTATTAAAATTAAAAAATGAAAAAAAATAAGAAGAAAAGAAACATGCACCCTGAAGCCTGAATAGGAGCACTTCTATCATCTGTTGTCATGACACACAGATGACGTGGGAACACGGCAATAAGGCTGACTGCTAGATGGTTTAATTTTGGTACAGAAATTTGCTAGAAGAAGCTTTCAAAAATATCTCTGGGTGGGAGGAAAACAGGTGGGTGCTGGTTATGTGTATGAAGCAGGAGGAAATAGTTGTCAATCTTACCTAAGCATTACTCCATATCCATCAGCCCTTTGGTACCCTTACTACTCCATGGAGGAAATAAATGGAACTATCTCTCTTATTCCTCCTGTTCTTCTAGAGAAACTAGTAGGCCACAGTAGTGAGTATGGGAGGATTCAATAGAGCCATGGTTGCCTTGGTGAGAACCTGGAGCAAGACTACAGTTAAGATCCACTCAGAGGAGACTTCCATGCCAATATGTGTGTGAGTAGGGTATGGTGTATATGGACTCCTGGACTGAACATATTTTTTGTGGTTGTCCATGTAGGTGAGCAAGTGGACTTAGTAGCCCAAGTGGTCTGCTTAACCCAGTTTTCCAATGGCCCATTGCACACTTTTGTTTAGAAAATGTCTAGTTTTTCCCTGTCTGTGTCAGGTAAGTCAGACCTGGTTTGGTTTTTAGATATTCCCCAGCAGTCACAGCTTTTGCTGATTATGAAAGAGTGTAGGTGTACAGAAATACTTAGTAAAAGTCACTCTGCTAACCCATTTCAGGCTCATTTTCTGCTACTGCAACTACTCTCTGTTAGTACATCTCTCATCTCTATTAGTCATTTTGACCAATGACCTTACTCATCTATACTAGTTTACTCACCCATTTTAGTATTTTCCTAGATCAACAGAATGTTTTGAGACTTAATTAAATAATCAATTAGAAGCTCAGGGATCTTAGAATGAAAAGTGCTGTGCTTTATAAGAGCAAAATACTATGATTACACAACAGGAATCATAGAATCATAGAATCATAGAATCATAGAATATTTTGGGTTGGAAGGGACCTTAAAGATCATCGAGTTCCAACCCCCCTGCCATAGGCAGGGACACCTCCCACTAGACCAGGCTGCCCAGCGCCCTGTCCAGCCTAGTCTTGAACACCTCCAGAGACGGAGCATCCACAACCTCCCTGGGCAACCTGTTCCAGTATTTCCAGGAAAATGTAATTCAGTGTAGGAATTCTCCTCCTCCGCTTTTGGTGTTTGGGCATCCATTATAACAATGCTGGCAAAACTGGAACTGGGAACTCCAGTCACCAGTACTAAAAGTTTGAAAGAGAACATCCACATGGTTGAAAGGTGGTTATGTGGACTGAGATGGAGGCAGAGCCAGAAGAGGAAGAGCTTACTTGGACAGGAGGTGCACTGGAATAGAAAGGCATGCAAGTGTCAGTGAGAAGAGTAATTCAGAGCTTCTCTTATGATGTTAAGCTTCTACCTAGTGTAGTTGTAAAGCCAAGGAAACCACAGCACTTTATTTAATCCCATTTTCATTGTGTTTCAACCTAGTTTGAAAATCTGGCTTTTCCCATAATATTGACCTGAGCATGGATTATTCAATGGTTAAAGGAACTGGCTGGTGGTCATGTCAATCAGATTCAATATAGTGGAACTGAGTGCACCCTCAGCAGGTTTGCAGATGACATCAAGCAGAGTGGAGTGGTTGACATACTAGAGTAACAGGACATCTTCCAGAGAGACCTGGACAGGCCAGAGTGGTAGACCCATGCAAACCTCATGAAGTTCAACAATGAAAAGTGCAAGATGCTGCACTCAGGCTGGGACAATCCTCATATATATGATACAGACTGGAGAATGATGTGATAGGGAGCAGCTCTGTGGAAAAGGACTTTGGGAAATTGATGGATAAAAAGCATCAGAAAAGCCGTGGCCAGCAGAGAGAGGTGATTCTGCCCCTCCACTCTCCTCTTGTGAGACCCCAATTGTACTGTGTCCAGCTCTAGTCCTTCGATGCGAGAAGTGCATGGACTTGCTGGAAAGGGTCCAGAGGAGGGCCACAAGGATGATCAGGGGGCTGGAGCACCTCTCCTGTGAGGACAAGCTGCAAGAGCTGGGGCTGTTTAGCCTGGAGATGAGAAGGCTCTGGGGAGACCTCATAGCAGCCTGCCAGTACCTGAAAGCTAAGAGCTGTTTGTAAGGGCATCTAGTGATAGGACAAGGGGAAATGGTTTTAAATGAGAGCAGGGCAGGTTTGGGTTAGATGTTAGGAAGTTCTTCATGATGAAGGTGGTGAGGCACTGGAACAGGTTACCAGGAGAGGTAGTGGAGGCCCTATCACTGGGAATATTTGAGGCTGGGCTTGATGAGGGTCTGAGGAAACTAATCTAGTACAAGATGTCCCTTATTCATGCAGAGAGGTTGAATTAGATGTCCTTTGAAATTTCCTTCCAACTCTATGATTTTATGTTTCTATGTTTGCTGTTATTTTCCCATTATGTGTAAAGTTCTCTTTGAAATTTCCATTTTAGGGTTCCCAAATGAGACACCCTGTTAAGTGGAAAATTTTATAGCAATGTATCCTTTGCATCCTTGTTTTGCTTTTGGTTTTGATCCCCTATATATGATTCTCCTGCTGCTATCTGTTTCTAGCCTCTACTGTGAATATCCCATAACATGCTCAATAAAAATTGAATAGTTTCCACTTAGAATTCTAAAAATGGTTTTTCATTTCCAGAAAGTGACAGCACCAATATTATTGTCAGTTTCTTATGCAAATTGCCGCTGTTGTTACTTACCAAAGCATATCATATTTCTCTGAGATGAGGCCTCATGGCTCTTCTACTAGGATGCTCCTGGGACTCCTGAGTTTCCCACTGGAGGTGCCCAGATCATTGGCCCAAACCTTGCTCTTGGCCAAGGTGAATATTAATTATATAGTGACTGGGGAACTGTTCTTAGCAAGCTTGTCTTGCTCTGGGTTATATCCATCTGATTCAACCCATGCAACTCATTCTGCCATTCTCCTGATGAGTCCCAGCTTTGAAAGCAAGTCTGAGTTTTGTGGGTGATGTTAGGTCTAGAGGGTGAAACTGGGGCTGTCTGCATGGCATGCTAACTCCCTTTTGCACATGAACTGAAAAAGAGTCAGTATCGTCGGTCTGAATTATTATCACACTTTTTTTTTTTTCCTTCCTTTGTTATCTTCATTCCAGGGGGCTGAGGAAAAATAATATAACTCTGACTACAATCTATCTTCTGATGCTAAACAAAGATATGTTCCATGAATGTTGACCTGAATCAAAGCCCCAGCAAAGCTGAACGCCGCTCCATAAAGAAAATATTGACTGTCTTTGTGTTTGCTTTTTGTGTAGGGGACTGAAATGCTAGTGGCGTTGAGACATCTCTTTTGAGTCATTACAAGATATTGGGCAAATGTAGTAATATTTCTCTGGTAAGCATACATGAAATACATGTTTGCTTATCAGAATAAAAGTTCCAGGGGAGGCCTTGATTTCAGTCAGGTGAATCATCTAATCTCCAGATTTAATGTATTAAAATGGGTAAATAAGTTGCTTTCTGGAGATGTCTAAATATGCATTTCCCTGACAGCTTTACCAGTATCTAGGGTAAACAAAGATTGTGTTTTTGTTTAAAATATATGCTTACCTGAATCAATTATTGTGGTATAGCCATGTGATATACACACCAAACATACTTAATTCTATACATTCTTCCCTGTAGAATGCCTGTTGTCAAACAGCATCATAAAACATATATAAATTTCATTGGCAACAAAAATGAGGTACCTCCTAGGAATATTTAAGTTAGAACATAACTTGACAAAAATCAGAAAATTAAAATACAAAACCAGCCCTGCCTCCATGTTTCATCCCTTCATGCTTGTTCTTATGATCATGCTGCAGAACACAGCCATTTCTGCTGTGAATCTTTGCAACACAAAGCCTCCCTACAGCAGTTTTTTAGAGCACTTACTCAGGCTGTTTGCTACCCCCAGAACTGTTACAGTAGGTCATCTATTCCATCTCTGCCAAGGTGCAATTAATCCCTGTTGCACGTATAATAGGGCTTACTTTCCCTAATATAAATTTCCTGTATGTTCTGTCTTTATCTTTGCTTTATCAATGAATTATTTTTTAGGTTAGGCATATGTAAGAAAATCAGGTTTTATTAGAATCTTTCCCCTGACATCATAAATCTTGAACTAGAAAGGGTGTTTGTTGTTTCCCTACAGCTGCACAATGTTCTTTGCTATGTTTTCCATTCTTTCCCTTCTCCAAAGCCTGTCCTCTACTCTGACTCTTTAGAGCAGGATAGGAAGTACTGCCCAAATTTTAGCCTCCCTTTTGGGATGGATCCTCTAGCCCCAGATGCCCGTTGTAGGGCTTTCCTTTGTCACCTGCTTGGGAGGATGCTTGAGTGTTCTCACTTTTTCTCTTGGCCCAGCTCCCTTGCTTCCCTTCATATAGTAGTTAGTAATTAGTATTAAAGCTTAGCCAGGATTTATTCAGAAAGTGGAGTAATGCCAGACATCACCCATTCATTCTGGCCTTTCATTGCAGTTCCTACTTTGGAGATTTTGCACATATTTGATGTCTTGCGTTCTCACCCATCCTATGTTCTCTGAAAACTACTCAGGCTATTTGGCCTTTGCAATCTCTCCCCAGGACAGGGCATCAGAAAGACTCAACCCCACTTTTGCTGTGTACCCAGCAGCACTGTCCCTACCTAACCTGGGCTTTTTACATGAAGGACACAAGACATGACTTGACTGTGATTAATGCGGATGACTCCTTCATGACTAAGTGGTGTCAGGGTTTCCAGACACCTACCAAAGGACAGATACTCTGCAGACCTCACACATGGCAGAGACACATGTGGCCTGTGAGCAATTTCCTGCTTTGCCAGTCTTGGTGTGTAACTTCTTTCTCAATTGTGCAAGAATTTAATAAAATTTGTTCAATTTCTATTTCCTTGGTGTTTTCCCCTCTACATTTTGTCTTTGCTAAGTGGGAGGAAGGAGAATAGAAGGAAGAAGCAAAGATAATATTTCCACTACTTTTATTTTTAGGGTTATGTAGTATGTAAATTATGAAGAAAATTAGTGGGAATATGGTTATTAAAATAAGTAGCAGTGTGACTTTGTGCAGCGGATCACCAAGAACTAAAAGATTATGTACTGCTGTTATGAAGCTGGGAATGAAGTGCAGTACCTATTAAGAGGCTTTAACATTTCCTTTATTTCATTTCACTTACCTTAACCATGATGTGAAACTGAGCCAGGGAGGAATTGCTTATTGTTCTTGCATTTTCATGCCAATTCTGCACAGTTTTGCTGCCATTCAGAGGACCGAACCAGGCATGGACTGGTTTTGGAAACTGAGGTGGTGCAGAGTTAAGCTATAGTTTCTGAAAACTGTCTGATCCTGAAAACAAATACCTGGAGCTCATGTCCTCCCTTAGTCTATATTTATAAGGAATTTTACTTGAGTGTCTTAATTTCCTTGTTACCACAAATATTTACATGCTAAACACAAGTATTTATAATCTTATCAATGGTATGATGAGAAAAGTAAAGGAACTAAATTACCAGTCCCTCCAACAAAGTGTGTTTATGCTTTTCTCATGTCTTTCAGTGCAGAGCATTTTCTTTGTTATGGACTTTTTTTTAAAGAACAGTAGCATCCCCAGTCTGCAGGTGAGTAAACCGCAGACACAGACATTTTCTGATACAGGAGTGGAGCAGAACCAAACTAAGTTCAGCACACCAATGGTGGAGAGCCACCACAAGAGGAAATATCTCTGCTTCCCGAACACTTTTGGTTGAGCCAATAGGTAGTTTATGCAGGGACAAGAGCTGTAGTTAAGTTAATCAAATTAACATTTGAATGTATTGGTTAAATTGTATTGCCTCACTATGGAAGTATTTTATTTTATTTTAAAATAGGCCTTAGTTCTCCTTCTTTTAATTAACTTCAGAATGTAATTCTGAAGTTGTTTTGTTGTTCACCTGATCCAATTTACATTTACACCTGAATTAGCTCAGCTTACTTTTCCTCAGCATTCCCACATAGGTAGGACCTAATTTTATTTTCTAAGTCTTGAAGCTACATTCTGCCTTCCTTTCTCAGCACCACTGGGAGACTTGTCATTTCGGCAGTTCACAGCTTGCTGGATGCCCTGCTATCACATGGTTAATTTAATCAGCTGTTGAAATGTCTGTGATATTAGCAGCTTTTGTCTATTTAGAATTACTTTAAAAGCTGGTATTTAAAAAGAAGGTGAAAGAACAGGATGAAATACTAACTCATAGAGTGATGGACTAATTATGGTCGGAAAAGTCTAGAAAAGTCAATGCGACCACCTGTGGAATGTGTGGCAGTTTCATTAAAGCAAGGGAAAAAAGAGAGGATGTGAATATGGGCTTTAAAAGATCTTTTCACCTGCATGGGGGATGCGGAGGAGCTGAGTCTGCACTTGGTGGCAGTGCTCTCCCATGCTGCCGGCAGCCCTGGCTGCATGGGTTGCTACAGAAGACATGGAGGGGGGAGTGAATGTTCTGCAACACCGGGGGCTCATAATGTGCCTAATATTGTTTTCTTAATTAATTTTAAATACTGTTCCTCTGCTCTAGTAGAGCTGTCAAGTCTTAAAGCTTTGATTACTGTCTGAAAGACTCCCTAAAAGGAAAAAGGGTAAAGATAGTGAAAATGAATGAAAAAGTTTATCCTTCCTTCCTTCCTTCCTCCCTCCTTCCTTCCTTCCTTCCTCCCTCCTTCCTTCCTTCCTTCCTCCCTCCTTCCTTCCTTCCTTCCTCCCTCCTTCCTTCCTTCCTTCCTCCCTCCTTCCTTCCTTCCTTCCTCCCTCCTTCCTTCCTTCCTTCCTCCCTCCTTCCTTCCTTCCTTCCTCCCTCCTTCCTTCCTTCCTTCCTCCCTCCTTCCTTCCTTCCTTCCTCCCTCCTTCCTTCCTTCCTTCCTCCCTCCTTCCTTCCTTCCTTCCTCCCTCCCTTCTCTTCCTTCCTTCCCTCCCTCCTTTCCTTCCTTCCTAGACCTATACCCTTTTCTACCCTTCAGCAAGATATTCATAGTGTCATAGCTGTGGAGAGAGGAAGAGGAAATAAAGGATCTTTGAAATTCTCTGTTCCATGTGTGATAGTAATCTTGTATTCAGATAGTGTCCTCACTGACACTGCTGGTAGCACATGACCGTCCTCCAGCACCTGTTTAGTATACTGCAGCATAGGTAGACCTCCCAATCTCCCTGGTATATCCCTGGAGATTCCTAAAGAAAAACTGAGTGAATGTGGTGTGGTCAAGTCTCATATCCTTATTATGAATTTAATGGCATTAGAGCTTCAGTCTGAATTCAAGTGACAAGCAGAGATATCTCACACCTTCTTTTGAAGAGAATTTGTGGCTTTCCTGGTGGTAAGGAACAGCTCAAAAATGTGAAAACGGTGGCTTTGATGGCAGAAAATAAATTCCTGCCATTTGTCTAAGAAAATGGAAGGCACTTTGATCTCATAATTTTTACTGGCCTCAGATTAGGTCAAGATGAGTGGAGCTGTCTCTGCTGCAGCCTCACAGACACATTTTTAGCATAACAAAATAAAATGTGTGAGACTGTGCAGCTGCTCCCTCAAGGTACATTGGTTGGCAGTGCACTGCGATGGAAAGAACTATGTAATTGGTGGATGATGATGCCAGCGCAAACAGAAAGGGTCAAAATTGACCATGTGCAAGGACAGAATTGAAATAGGAAGTACTGCAAAAATTAAAGAGAATCTGGAGACTTTCTGGTACAAGCAGTGGGAGAAGGGAATCATATAGCTTTTTAAAAGCAGTATGACTTGTTCCTGAGAAGAAGGCCAGATTTACAAGACTGTCAAGTGACACAGGACAGGTTTTTATCAGCTCATACTTGGAGCCTGACTGTACACCATGAAATTTCAATAGCCCATTCTAGGTGCAGAGGTGAAACAGTCAGTGCTCAAAAGGACACAAAGCACAGAAATCATCTTCCTTACCATGACACATAGCAAAAGGTGAGTTTAATATAGTTTCTGTGGCTGACTAAAGCTGTCTGTTCAGCAGTAGATAGTGCTCTCTATTAGCAGAGAAGAGCCTCACTGCCTTTGCAGTTCAGTAGACCTGATCCTGGGTAATGAGCAAAGGCTGTGAAATAACTTGTATCTTCTATTAGAGGCAAACAATCAGGAACAACACCACTTAAGGAAGCAACATAAATAATGAATGAGTAGGAAAATATGGTCCTTTCTGACAGAAATGATGCTGGTTTTAATTTGTATTTATGGCACCTAAAGTAATGTGTACATGAAATATGCATGGAGAGAGACAATCAGGAGTAAAATCCCTGCAGAACCTGACCACAGTCCCCTGGATCTTGACCAAAACCTGCAATGGGAAAGCTGTAACCAGAAAAAAGAAAGCTCCTTTCTGAAGCAAAATAAGAAGCACTGGAAAAATAGCAGGCATACCTCTGTCTGATGCCAACTACACTACTAGAAAATCAAAACACTATTTAGGAAATGAGCTCAAAGTGTAAGATTGCCTACTGAGACAGACTTTAGCATTTGACATATCGAGGACAAGTCTTCATGGAGGGAAAGACAGTGTTTCAGGGCTGATTGTTTATAGAAAGCCTTTGTTTAAAATATTTGAAACTCTTTTAGTACTCATTCCAGATGGATTTCTTCTAAATTTAAAGGTAGCATGCCATGAATCAGATTAAAAAAAGGATACAGCCCATGATCTTGGATTTTCCCCAGGAAAATAAATTTAAGTGTAGTTAAATTTTCTCATAAAGAATATTTTAGAAATTTATAAAGTAAAGGCTAAAGTGAATTTTGCTTTCATAGTTGAAATTAGTTTCTTCCTGGTCTCTAAAAATCTACAGAGGTGCTAATGTCTCTAAATATGATGAGCAGGACTATGAAATTGTATATAATTTCATTGCGCTACTGAACAATAATGTCCCAAACCCTCAGTTAATCAAACTAATTACAGGATTTTTTTTCCCCCTGGAATAAAATTGGAAATCTTTTCAATTGAGTTTGAAAATAAATTATGATTGACCCAATGTAGTATATTTCCTTTTCATCCCAGAAGACAACAGGCTAGTTTCCTCATTAGAGGCTGATGTACTTGAATTTCTAATGTGGATTTTTCTAAATGTATTTTTATACAGAGGTGCCATAGATTTCATTACAGGACTTTTACATATAACCAGGATGCTGTACTTTTCTTCAAGAGCTGTCCAAAGCCAGGTGGCTAGAACATCCAATATTTGTATGACCTGGATATTAAAACCACATATCCAAGGGTAGTGTCTTATCCATCCACATGTTTGAGTTATGAATCATGGAAAGACTGTACTGAAAATTGTTAGTCCAAAAAGAAGTAAAAAATAGTAATCTTCAAGAAGGTAAAAATTTACAGTAAAGAGAGAATAAACGTTCGTATCATGGAGAAATTCAGAGAAAAAACTTTCTAAAAATAAAGATTGCAACGTAAAATGTGTCCTGGTTATGGCATATCTATCACTGATCACTGAAGAATGTCAGAGAGCAATTTCTTCCCAACATGGCTTTGGTACAGGTAGTTCTGTGGGATCATGACATTAACGGGCATGTGGACAGAAAAGGAAGGAGGATGCTGTTCAAGTACTCTTCCAGTCCACTGGTTCCCTAAGCTAATGACATGGCCCCATTGCTTGATGGTTCATGGAGGTACTCAATTTTTGTAATTGCCCTAAATAACTTACTTGAATTCATGTTACATCTAAGTGAGAAGGAGACTGTGACGTACTCTGTTCAGCCTGCAGAATGTACAGGGGTCCTTGTACAATTCCTCTGTATGTTTGTGTCCTTCCTGCCTTAAAGATCATGTCCATGAAAAATAAGAAAGCATCACTGGTCAAGAATGAGTGGAGTCATTCTGCAGAGCAAGAGCTATCAGAGTGTACAGGTGGGTGAGGAGGGGCCTCTGTGAGTTTTGCTTACTTAAGGGCTCTGAAAACTGCCCTTGCAGTTGAAGGTGGAATGGCTCTTTGGTATTTTTTCACATGAGCCTGAGGACACATTTGAGAATGTATCCTTCCAGTGTCTTCTTGAAGCGGCACCTTAAGAACTTGTGGATCATGGTAATTTTTATTTCAGCTGAAAGTTCTCCACAAATCCCATCCAAAATCTGGGAAGACTGACAACCCAAAACCTTCATTTACCAGAGAAAATGCTGAAAGGGGGAAAAGAAAGGTCCATCTCTAATGACAAAACCGTTTGTTTGCAAGAACTGCTCACAGATGACACAAGAATTTCCTGTTAATGTCTTAGGGCATATCCTTGTGTGATACAGATTGGAATGTGTCTCTATGTATCCCAGTTGTTCTCTTTACAGAGAACACTTTTTGAAGTGCTTCCATTTGCACAAAAAATGGACTAAAGCTACTGCCTTGATAAAATGTTTCAGAAGGATACAGGCTTGGATCATCAGCTGGTGTAAATTAGCGTATCTCCATGATGGTTTACATGAGCATTAGCTTGGCTATGCAATTGAGCAGAGATGTGGGAAGAGCTCAGCATTCCTGTGCAAGGATTCCCTGTCAGAGATTTCTTGTTCTCACCTGTTTCTTTCCATAAACTAACTATACAAGCCATTCTGTAGCACTCAGCAAGCACTGGATGGCAAGAACTGCAGCAGAAAAGCCTCAGTGAGCCTTGAGATGTACTGGGTAAGTAAGGAGGGCTGTGAAGAAATCTCCCTTTCTAAGATGCTGCTGGGAAACAAAACCAGGCAAAACTGGTTTTTTTTGACATTACATTTTGACTGTGGATTTCCAGTTCAAAGTCCGTCTGAGCAGAGGCAATATAAATTAAAAAAAATGCTGAACTACTGGCAGAAATTTTCCTGTTCATCAATTCACCATTTATTCATCAGAAGGCTCTTGGTGCAATAAGCATGAATGAGACCTTGCTATGAGACACATGTATCATGTGCAAATATCCCTGCTAATATCTCTTGGTCTGAAAAGTCAGAACAGTGAGGTTGTATTTGAGTATCTGGAAAGCCAGACACTTAAGATGGTAATTTTTGTTGCATTATACTTCGCAGGAAAGCTGAGCTTAAACCAAAACAAGAGAATGAGAATTGCTGCTCAGCAAATCCCGGGTTGACAGTAAAAGTGACGAAGCTAAGTAGCAGAATGAAAAAGCATGACTACGTCTGCAAAATAGATGTAGTTTTCTAAAGAAAGTGGTTTGGTCTGTTCCAGGGCTTTTAATTTCTTCTCAGTTGAGTAGTGGTTCCTAATTAAAGCCTCAAGACAAACAGTGGCATTTCAGTGCCACAAGAACTTTGTAACACTTAATAACAGCAGAAGCAGTGACTAACTTAAAGTAATCTTTCCAATCCTAATGGGACTAGATTTGGGCTAGACTTACTTTGATAATAGTTGCAGTGCTGTTGTGGCCCTTAGGGTGTACTTTATAAAAGATAAGCCTGCTATTCAGGTAAGTGTGACATCCTCAAGGTGTCCCCCTATAAAACCTCCAGCTTTTCAAACTGAACAACATCTCAATAGTGAGAAATTCTCACTGTCCCATACAAACTTGTGATGGGAGTTGCTAGCTGAAGATCTTGTCCATTTTGTGATGCTGGAGTACTCCTGTCAAGGAAGAGTGTGATTCTGGAGGGCAAGGACTTCTGAGCTACACAAAGTTTTTTAGAAATACCTGAAGTGGATTCACTTTTCTTGTACAAGAAGAAAAGGCTGTGTGCTAGTTTTTATACTATGGATAAAGTTCAGTTCTGACAGGAGGACTGCAGATTCTTGAATGAGTGGTAATGTCTACTGTCTTTGTGTTGTTAAAAGTCTACATAGAGCTTGCAAATATATCTGCTTGCAAAAATTGCTTGAGTAATTTTACATTGCATTTCAGCTAAATACTTTCAGATACAGAAAGGACATAAAGTACAAATCTGTCTTGTAAAGGGACACCATAGCCACAGTTGTATCACACACAGCTCTAAACCAAGAAGATCTTTCATTGATAAGCCGCTTTAATTATTTGAATGTTGACCAGGAAAATGAATCTTCATAGAAGATTACATTTTCTTTGCAGTGGGAAGACAGAATTTACTAGAACATATTCAGGACAAAAGCTAAATTCTCTGATGAGTATTATTAAAAATATTGTTATGCAGATTGAGTATGTACTAGCTCTTTGGAGAAGGGAATTTTCTACCACCAGGGACTATACTATTTTAATATAATTTGATGGAAACATACCCAAAGGCATTTGTTTGTACAATTTATTTCCTTTTTTATGGGGCAGGAGTTCTTGAAAGATATATATTTTGCAAAAGCCAATGTGGAAGTTACACTGAAAAGACTTGATTTAAAGTAACAGCATTTTGATATTTTATCATACCAAACTGATGAAATAGCAATTTGAAATGCAAGTTTTGCTTTCATAAATTGGCATCACCCAAATTCTGCTGTAAATATTTTTATAACATCAGAAATCAGAGCATCAGTAACATCAGAAAATACAGCTCTTTCCCCTAAAAGACAAAATGTTGGTGTGACCCCATGCTTCAGCTGAAAGTATCAGCTGTTGTCAGAGTTCATAAACAATATTCTCACTGACTTTAACTCTTTTTTGCTTGCAAGGATAGGGCATTTCCACATTACCAGACAACAGAGACACCACTGTTTCTGCTGCAGTTGTGTGCAGAGAAAATCAAAAATGGAAAAGTGTACAAAGTCTGCTAAGTTCTGGAAGTCGATAGTGGAGGCTGATATTTTGCATGTAGGGTGGATGTATCAGACAGCAATTTCAGATCAGCACCAATTGCAGCCCTGAATTTTTTCAGTGTAACTGCAGATTGGCTGTGAGCTGGATACAAGCTGCCAAATTAATTTTCCCAACTAGTCTGAGTGATAGAGGCAGGGACTGGATTTGAGGTATTCACATTGCCAATTTGATCAGGCCTTCTCCCTGGAAAGTTACCTGGCATTAGGTGGCTTATGACTATCAAATACTTATCATATTCTCAGGGGTTATAACGAGGGCTAATCGATGTCTTCTATAGCAGAGACCAACACAGTAGGCTGGTCATTAATTAGTGTGAGAATTTCTTTGTACTTCAAGAAATGGAGCTTCCCAGTCCAGTGTGGTATTATTTAGCAAAAGTGCTGTTCATATGTGTACAGAAGGCTGACAAGCGTGTGTAGAAAAATGGTAGACAGTCCTGGAAGGTAGAGGG
>VZTY01033437.1:0-43462 GCA_013400935.1 Turnix velox
ATTAGCAAAAAGTACAGGCAGGGAGAGATGGTGGTGCAGAAATTGTAGGGGAATCATAGAATAGTTTGGGTTGGAAGGGAACTTAAAGACCATCCCGTTCCAACCCCCCTGCCATGGGCAGGGACACCTCTCCCTAGACCAGGTTGCTCAGTGCCTCATCCAGCCTGGCCTTAAACACCTCCAGGGATTGAGGGGGCATCCACAACCTCTCTGGGCAACCTCTTCCAGTGTTTCACCACCCTCACTGTAAAGAATTTCTTTCTTATATCTAGCCTGCATCTACCCCCTTCCAATTTACATCCATTATTTCTAGTCCTCCCATCACATATCCTGTTAAAAACTCCTACCCCAGCCTTTCTGTAGCCCCCCCTCAGGTATTGAGAAGTTACTATGAATCATTGCCCTGTGGGTCAGGAAAGGGCCAGGCTCCACCAGGAGAGGCAGACCCTACCTTTGATGGTGGTTGCTGAAGGAACTCAGACTCATGTCTCAGCTGGAAAGTTGGTGTGGTGCTCCACAAGTTAAATTTGGGGAGAAACCTCAGGTGGAACTTGGTGTTATCTTCTGAGGATGGATGGATGGATGGATGGATGGATGGATGGATGGATGGATGGATGGAAACAGGAGGGAGAAACCTTTGGTTGAAGCTCAGGGTAGGGCAGAGGGACTGGGAAGGGTTTGCTGGAATGTCCATGAGGTCCTGATCTTCTGCTGCACCCACTGCCTGTTTGTAAAATAAAAACAAGGCTTTATGTTCTTCCATGATTCAACAAGTCACAGCATCAATGTCAGAAATTGGAAAGGACTTCAAAAGATCATCTAGTCCAATCCCCCTGCTGGAGCAAGAACGCCCAGATCAGGTCACATAGGAAGGTGTCCAGGTGGGGTTTGAATGTCTCCAGAGGAGGAGACCCCACACCCTCTCTGGGCAGTCTGGGACACTGTTTTGTCACCCTCACTGTGAAAAAAACAAGATCATAAGGTCATAATAGTTGGTTGGAAGGGACCTTTCAGATCATTGAGTTGTACTTATGGTACAATGTAGTGCCAGAAACTTATGGAGTTGATGGCGGATGATGGGATGAGCCACAACAGTGGCTTCACTTTGTGCTGGGCAGTCCAGCAAAAATAAAAGGTTTCTGTTCTGCTTTTTTTGCCACATGTAACGTTATTGCCAACACACATTCATCAGCTGAGGGCACAATTCACACTTCTATCTCTTCCAGAACTTGCCAGCTCAACTGCTGATAAAGCTCACAAAGAGCATCATTCTTAATTACTGGCAGGGAGGTAGTGAAAGCCACGCTGGGGAAGGGCAGCTGACTGTAAATGTGTGTCAGGGGAGGATTTCCAGCCAGCAAAGTGGCTTTTTTTAAAAAAAAGTCAAATGTCTCACACCTACAGGAATTGTAGGTGATTTCCAGCCCTTTCTCATTATTTCAGCATTGTAGAAAAATCTAGTGGGAGGTGTCCCTGCCCATGGCAGGGGGGTTGGAACTAGATGATCTTGAAGGTCTCTTCCAACCCCGAATATTCTATGATTTTTAAACTTTGTCCCATGCGTGTGGTCAGAACACTCAACCAGAAATGTAAGATTCTTGAGTGCTGGTGATGGTAGTGCTGCCAAAAGTAATGTTATTTTTAAGAGTCCTTACAAGGAATCACACCCAAGAATGCTCAAAATAAATGAGAAAATATATAAAAAGCTTGTAATTAATCTGTGGGAGGTTAGTAAAGCAAGATCTGGTGNAAAGCTTGTAATTAATCTGTGGGAGATTAGTAAAGCAAGATCTGGTGCTTGCTGCAGATAATTTATTTAAGTAAAATAAATAATTACATATGCAACTGTACTGGTGTGTCAAAGACTTAAAAGATTTATAAGTAGGAAAAAAGGATAAAGGAAAAGGAAGGGAAAGGATTACCCTAAACAGAGCAGAGAACTGCTTGATATGCTCCTAAAGAATTAGCAGTCTATGCCCTTCAACAAGAGGAAGAAGAAAGTGAAATTATAGTGGTTCACCCCCCAAATTTCCAACAGTTTTTCTCCCCTTTTTCATTCTTTTTACTGAAATGAACATATCTTGGAGTTCTTGGTCAAAGCATTTCCAAGAATGGTTTGGGTTGGCAGGAACCTTAAAGGTTGTGGATGCCCCCTCAATCCTTGGAGGTGATTCCATCTTAAACATCTCCTCATTCTGAGCTGTTTGCTCCCTGTAGCAACCCTGATTGTGGAGACTTAGGGAATTAATATGCACAACTAGAAGATTTTGTACTGGGAAAACCACGGCTGAGCGTTTGTCACTACCCTGTTGGAAAGTCCCTGGATCTGCTTTATTTTTGCAGCCTTCTCATGTAGCCTTTTCCTCACTAAATCTAGAAACTTTACACTTGGGTGGAAACTTCTAACAGTATCAATGAGTAACTTCTTGCTGGTGAGGGACAGATTTCTGGGGTGTGTGTGGAGTAATAATTAACAAAAAAACCAAGAGAAAAAGTTAAAAACTGTGTCTGGCACTCTGCTTTTCCTTTTACCGCACACTGGAAGGCAAACAGTGTGTGTATATGGTGAGGGATGGACTTTTCCTGCAGGAATCAGAGAGCCTGATGCCAACTTTTCTGTGTTACCCTGGGCTTCAGGGTGATAGAAAAGCTGTCCCCAAAGTTCTGCTCTGAAGAAAATGAGGAACTGCTGAGTTCTCTCTGTCCATGATCAACAACTTTAAAAGCAGAAGTGATGGTGATATTGTGGGCATTGGCTGAGAGGGATTCTCCAAGGTATCACATAAAGTCGGGGATTGGAAGGGACCTGGAGAGATCATTGAGTCCCATTCCCCTGCTGGAGCAGGAAAACCCAGATCAGGTCACACATGAAGGTGTCCAGGTGGGGTTTGAATGTCTCCAGAGAAGGAGACCCCACACCCTCTCTGGGCAGCCTGGGACACTGCTCTGTCACCCTCACCCTGGCAAAGGTTTTTCTCCTATTTCTGTGGAACCTCCTGTGTTCCAGCTTGCACCCACTGCCCCTGAGTCCTGTTATTGGTGGTCATAGAGAAGAGTCTGGCTCCATCCTCCTGACACTCACCCTTTCCATATTTATAAACATGGATGAAGTTCCCCCTCAGTCTCCTCTTCTCCAAGCTAAAGAGACCCATGTGGAGAGGGCAAGTGTTAAAAACCAGAAGGAGCTTTGACCTCTAGAGATCTGCACTCATCCCAGATGAGTTTGGACCTCCAGCAGAGGAGTTCTTGGGAAGCTGAATGAAACATGGGAACCTCCTGGCTTGTTCAAAGCAGCTCCATTATTAAGATCATGTTATGGTTATCTGGGCTTATAAATTCTCTGAAGGACTGGTTTATTTCCTTTCTGTTCTGTTTCATCCCAGGGGAAAGAGTAACAGAGGTAGTGTAGGACTAACAGATGCAAATTGGAAGAGGGGAGATTCAGGCTGGATAAATGAAAGAAATTCCTTACTGTGAGGGTGGTGAGACATTAAAAGGTTGCCCAGTGAGGTTGTGGATGCCCCCGCAATCCCTGGAGGTGTTTAAGGCCAAGCTGGATGAGGCATTGATAACCTGGTGTAGTGGGAGGTGTCCCTGCCCATGGCAGGGGGGTTGGAACTAGATGATCTTGAAGGTCCCTTCCAACCCAAGCCATTCTGTGATTCTATGAAAGTGATGATTCAGTTTCCAGTGCTGATAAAAAAGAGCTAAAAGTTATCTCACACTTTAGCTGACCTCCTGAAAAAGGTGAAACTGAAAGTTACTGGACACAACTGAAAGTTAGTGGAATGCAGCTGAAAAGCAAATCTTATAAAATGCTCTAAAAAACCTCCCAAAACTTCTAAAATTAGAACTTAAGAGTTCAAAACATTCCTCAGACAGCCGTTGTTGTGGTTGTTTGAGGTGTGAGAGCTGCAGAGAAGTTCTCCTTGCCAGCTGCTGGGGGAGAGAAGGGAAGGAGGGAAGTATGTGGAGATCAGATAGCAACAGTGCAGCTGCTCAGCTTGCTTTCTTCCCCTTTCTGGGATCCTTTTAACTTTGTATGATGGCAACATTTTCAAAACGTGGTTCTTTGAATTGCCTTTCTAAGCTCTGGCTTAGCAGGGGAAGGAATTTACACTTCCCACGTGCTGAATTGTTGTTCTTATTTTTACTGTCTGAAAGTCTGGTGGTTATTTTCTGAGAACAATTCTGAATTTCATCTTTTTTTTTCTTTCCCAGAGAGGTACTGTCAACCTCATTATTGCCCTTATTAAAAAAATCAATTGTATATATTAGTCTCAATTTAACTAGTCTGATTCTTTCTGCTGGTTTTGTTTGTGACCTGATCTGGGTGTTCCTGCTCCAGCAGGGGAACTGGACTCGATGATCTCTCCAGGTCCTTTCCAATCCCTGACATTCTGGGATTAATTTGGTGAACTAATTACTGCAAGGCTCTGTGTCAACTTAGGGGAGGAAGGAAGCTAGCAAGAAGTGGACAAAATGAGAGAATACTTAAACAAAGCAATATTATTTTCTTGTGCATGAAAACATTGAAGGAAGTATACCCCCACTGATGTGATGGATGGACGAGAAATAATGGATGTAAATTGGAAGAGGGGAGATTCAGGCTAGATATAAGAAGGAAGTTCTTTATTATGAGGGTGGTGGGACACTGGAAAAGGTTGCCCAGAGAGGTTGTGGATGCCCCCTCAATCCCTGGAGGTGTTTAAGGCCAGGCTGGATGAGGCACTGAGCAACCTGGTGTAGTGGGAGGTGTCCCCTGCCATGGAACTAGATGATCTTTGAGGACCCTTCCAACCCAAACCATTCTATGATTCTATAGGATGCTGAATGTGCCAGTGCTGTTCAATTTCCCCCTCTGCCCTGAACCCTAAATGCTTTTAAAATGAAGTGCAGTTTAAGTAATGCAGTAGCTTTCTCTGCTCATTCTCAGTGGGGTTTATGCTCTCTCTGTGGTGTCTGGTTCCAGCTGGCAACTGCACAAACCCACAGATCAGGCATCTTGATTGTCTAATCAATAAGCTAATCAATTTGGCTGTGAGTGCTCAGCCTACCTGAGAGTAGTTTATCCCCCAACTTTAACAGCAAGTGTAAACCCTCTTCAATCTGTCGTTATTCTGTGATTAGAGGCAAAAAATATCAGGGATTGGAAGGGACTGGGAGAGTTCATCCTGCTGGAGCAGGAACACCCAGATCAGGTCACACAGGAAGGTGTCCAGGTGGGGTTTGAATGTCTCCAGAGAAGGAGACCCCACACCTTCTCTGGGCAGCCTGTGCCACTATTCTGTTACCCTCACCCTGACAAAGTTTTTTCTCCTATTTCCTGTGTTCCAGCACCCATTGTCCCTTGTCCTATGTATGCCACTGAGAAGAGCCTGGCTACATCCTTCTGACACTCACCCTTTCCATAGAGTAATAATAAAATCCGTTATTAATTAATAAAATAGTGCAGGATTTTGCTGGCTGCTTCTCAAAATGAGTGTCTTCCCTACAGCTGTCTATTAACATTCCTTCTCTCCTGAAGATTAGAGACGTGACCCAACTCAAACCTGGTGGTTTTTTTGGGTTTTTTTTTCCAGATCCTCTCATTCCTGGCTTTTATTTGTGAAGAAACTTTGGAGGTTTGCATTAACTATGGAGGACTTTACTTCTTTGAATTTGTGAGCTGCAGTGCTTTTCTTTTGAGCCTCCTCATCCTCTGTGTGTATTGCACTGATGTCTATGAAACCTTTGGAGAAGAGAAAGCACAGAGAGCGGTAAGGAATTTTTATTGTATAAAGAAAATAAAAACCCCAAACCATTTCTTTTAAGTTCTTAAAAACTACTGTGTACTGAAAAGGCTACACAGAAGGAATCTCCTTTTCTGCTCCATTCAAAAGGCAGATTAAAGTAATTTATAGCTAAAAACTGAGTCAACTTTGAGCATCCCTGTCAATATGTGACAACTTCTACAAATTATCTCGTTGGTGACATGTATTATCCAGCCTTACAAGTGTCCCTATTTATTTTCAGAGCAAACAGGATGCTTTTTTTCCAGGAAGGTACAGATGAGGGACTGTAGCAGGAGATTTCAATGAGCACGTTTACTTAAAGGTTTCTAATCTTCCAGATGTTTTACATGGGGATGATCCTGACATGGGTGACCTAAGCTTGACTTTAATTGTGAAAAAAAATGAACTAAACACTTGCAGGAGACAAAAATAGGGGAATAAGTAATGCAGGCTCTCTGAAATAGCTGATAATGTTGACTGTTGTTTAGAATTAAGCTGCAAAATGAAGCTTCCATTGATATATCAATGTTTCAAAGCATGAATTCACTGACAGATGAACTCAGCTGCTGTTATGAGGTTTGCTCCTATGGTATTTCTACAATTAGATTTTTTTTTTTTCTTTTCATATTTCCAGAATTTTTGGTCCATGATAACCATAGGATGCCTTTTTGCGATAGCATCAATAGTCTTTGCTGCCACCAGCTCTGGGCTTGCTGTTGAAAAAGCTGCATGGGTAAGTCTTTTTAAATTGCACGATTTACTTTGGGATTGTCTTGTACGTTAATTTCTCTCAGTTTCATCAATTTGCAGGGAAGAAAACCCCATGCATTGTGATGTTTCAGGAGGAATTAGCTACTTGAGGCTTTCAGAAACTTACTGTAGGAAAGCCAAAGAGCAGGAATTCTTCAGGCTTGCTCTGGAGCTCTTGCACCTCCCCAGCTTTTGCCACTTGCTTCTGGGCTCTTCAGACTTCACTGTGTTATTCCTTATAGTGACACTGCTCTTCACTCACAGCTTTCCCACTTATCTGGTGTCCTCATCTCTAAAATGCTCATTTTTTTCCTTTCATTGTCCTTTCATAATACAAAATTGGTAAGAAACCATGTCCTTTGCCAGGGATTACATAGCAAATGTAGAAGGATGCTGACTATGCTACAAAAGCAGATTTTCCCTTATGACAGAACAAGCCAGAAGAGCAGTAGGGCAGAAATAGACACCTAGGGAACACCAAAAACCCTCTGGGATGCTGTGAATGGTGCAATTCATCACCCATTTGGCACTTCTTTTGAGTCACCTTGCAATTGTGAGTTTAAAATTTGAGTTTAAAAGATCAAATTGCAATTTTATTCTTGGATGAGCTAAAGGAAGAGAAAAGAAAGCAAAAGAATTCTGTTCCACAGGCAGCACGAGCTGTTAGATACACACTTTGATATAGTTCATCTTTTCAGACCTAATAGTTTGTGTCTTTCAGTTTTCTTTCTGGAGCTGGAGAAGCAAAAACAAAAACTTCTGTGGTTTAAGATTTACTAGTGTTGCTTTGGGGCAAAAAATATCACATGAAATTTAGGTAGAAGTTGGAATAACGTGTGTGTTTCTTTCCTTGGTTGAAAGAAGCTGTTAAGAACAACCTTACCACTATCTTTCCATGGCTAATAATGAAATGTCATTTCACAAAATGTCATTTCATCCCCCCCCACCTTGCTGGCCTAGTAGGGACTATCTTGGGCTCCACAGATCTTGTCTCCCTTCACATTCTTTGTGTTACTCTTCTTATTTTTTTTAATTAACAGCCATCTCTTGGAGAAATACTTTGTTGTGCTTCTTAAATAACTAATTTTTGCAACTATTAAGGGCTGTTCAGAACATATTGTAAGGTTCACACTTCATTAAGGGAAGGAGAGCTGTGAAAACATTTGCATTTAATACACTGGAATGATGATTTCTGATCTAATAAAAAGGGAACTGCCGTTTTTAAGGAGGACTGTGATATTAACATAAAGATTATCATGTCAAATAGCCCAGAAAAATCTCTCCAGTATTAGAATGTTTGTTACATTTTAAAATTGTGTGTTCCTTTCACAGGCATTTGGATTTCTTGCAAGTGGAGCATTTTTAGCTGAAAGTAGTGCACACTATGTTCTCAGCAGGAAACAGAACATCGAGAAACCCTCTGAAAATCCCATCAACACTCAGAATGCCCCAGAAAATCAGCCCTTGAATAACTCAAGCTAATTTGTTGGAATGATTGTTATTATTTTTTAATGGACCAAACTGAAAATGAACTTTTGGTGCACTGTAGGTAACAACTCTTCATTCTAATCTGTTATTTTTTATGAATTGCTCTTCACAAATTTGGATTGATCTTAAGGTTAAGTCATGGCATCTTAAACATCATGTCCTGCTTAATAACTTCTCCTGCCACCAGTCCAGGTGACACACACTAAAAATATTCCTATTTATTAAATAGAGTAACTTAAAGAATGTGCTGATTTGATTTTGATGGAGATGACTAATGTAGGCTGCTCAGAAAGGTTGTGGAGTCTCCTTCTCTGAAGACATTTAAAACCTGCCTGGACACCTTCCTGTGGGACCTGGCGTGGGTGTTTCCTGCCTCCAGCAGGGGGATTGGACTAGATGATCATTTGAATTCCCTTCCAATCCCTATGATTCTGTGATCCTGTGAATGTCTGATGCAGAAATTCTGGGCTGTCTCCTAAAGGCATTTTTGGTATAAATGGACCAGATCATTCTACTTGGCTCTGGTGAGACCCCACCTGGAATTACTGTATTCAGTTTTGGAGCCTTCAACATAAGAAGGACATTGAGCTGTTGGAGCAGGTCCAGAGAAGGGCCATGAAGATGATGAGAGGGCTGGAGCACCTCCCTTTTGAGGATAGGTTGAAGGAGTTGGAGTTGTTCAGCCTGAAGTAGAGAAGGGACCTCATAGTAGCTTCTCAATACTTGAAGGAATTGAGCCACAGAAAGTCTGGAGTAGGACTTTTTCATAGGGTCCAGGATGGCAGGACTAGAAATAATGGATGCAGACTGGAAGAGGGGAGATTTAGGTTGGATCTAAGAAAGAATTTCCTTAGTGTGAGGGTGGTGAGACACTGAACCCAGAGAGATAGTGGATACCCCCTCAATGTCTGGAGGTGTTTAAGACCAAGCTGGATGAGGCACTGAGCAACCTGGTGTAGAGGGAGGTGTCCTTGCCCATGGGAGCTGGAACTGGATGATCTTTAAGGTCCTTTCCAACCCAAACCATAATATGCCTGAGGTAGAAGCATGTGTGCTACACCTCACCAAAGAGGAAGGTCTTCAAAAGTAAGGCAGGTCTCTGTAAGGCTCAGGAGATGTTCCAAAATACCAAAGGAAATGAGAAAAAAAGATGTAAAAACAATTCTTGTTTGTGTGCCTGTGACATTTGCTGTGCCTTCCAAGTATTAGCTCTGTTTCATCAGTGCCCCAGTGTGCCAAATGTAGAGCTCTGTCACCTGCTGTGGCACCACTGGGACCTGGCCCTCCAGAAATCAGCTGAGCAATTGAGAAAGGAGGAGGAAGATGTTGTTCTAAGAGAAAGAATTGTAAAAGAAAGAATTTTTTTCCCAGTGCTCCCACTTTCTGATGAATCTTGAGTCTCTGTGCTCTGAGGTTACACCCAGCTTGAAGGATATAAAATTAAAGCACTGAATTGAAGCTGTAACTTGGCTTCAGAGCCATGCTTAGAAGACATACTTTCCCTCACTGAACTTCCTCCTTTGCCAAAAAGAAATGCCTTTTGGACTGGCTTTTTAAAAAAATTGTATTTATTACTATGCATTTGCACTAAAGCCTGACCTTAGTCTAGATGTACAGAGCTTGCTCTGAAAACTGAGGAGTTTAGCGACATTGGAGCTTGGAACTAGATGATCTTTAAGGTCCCTTCCAACCCAAACTATTCTATGATTTTGTTTCCAAGCAATGCTGCTGGAGATACAAAACTTCCCACCACATATCTTTGTTATGATTTGCATTGTCTTGCTTTGAGGCTTATGTCAGTATCTATAATTCTGAAGGAAAATCGTTGGGTTTGTTTGCTTTTTATTGCCCAGGGCTCTCCTGAATTTATTCTTACATCACAATATCTGTAGTCCCTAAATCTTGATCTAGAATTAAAAGCTGTAACTACAGTTTTAAGAATAACTCAGTGCTGCTGATATTTATTAAGCATTGTGGCATTATGATGGGACTTCTGTGTTGACCTCATTTTTCTTGTAATTTTTCTTAGCTTGAAAATGAAGAGTCCTGGGTTTTGGCTGCTTTGCTCTAGAGTTTTCCCCACCTAAATGCTTTGTTATCATGAACTGGAGATAACTGATAATGAGAAGGATCTATAAACTCATCTCTGGCTGAGCCTCCCTATCTATGGTATCTACAGAGATACTGAAATAGAGAGATTTATTCTTATTTCACTTTTTATGAAGCAAGAATCACATTGTGATTTCAATATTAGGCCTTTTGAAACAAATAATACCAACCTTTGCAGATTGGCTTGATGGATTCTCCTACCACATACCTGGTGCCCTGGTGTGTTTTGAGCTGTTAGAATGAGTGGATTTGGGCATGTTTTTCATTTGAGCTGTTCTAGGTGTGTAGTTTATTCCCATTCCCCCACCAAATGGTTCATATATTCATATGATTTGAGGGTCAGATTCCCCCTAAGTAAAAGGGATGCAAAGTGTTGCCATCCCCTAATGAAAATGGCAAAAGGTAGTCTTTGGGAAGCAACTGGCTGATTGTTTTCCCATATGTCACAGGCATTTACCCACAGGAGGGTTTTTTTTTTTAAACGATACATAATGCTCTATCCCATATATCTGTCCAGTTGGTTTTTAATCTATTAGCAGTGACAGGTTATAGACTACAGGTTTCAGGAAGTTGCTAAGTTGGTGTTACCAACCCTGTTGTTGTCTTTGAAAGCAGTTTCTCTATTAGTAATCCTAGTTTTCTGAGTTGTTTTGATTGTTTTTATAGGGTCCACGATTGCAGGACTAGGAGTAATGGATGCAGATTGCAAGAGAAGAGATTTAGGGTGGAGATAAGAAAGAAGTTCTTTGCTGTGAGGGTGGTGAGACCCTGGAAGAGGTTTCCCAGAGAGGCTGTGGATTCCTCCTCAATCCCTGGAGGTGTTTAAGGCCATTGAGCAACCTGGTCTAGTGGGAGGTGTCCCTGCCCACCTTCTAACCCAAACCACTCCATGATTTTATGATTTTGTTTTAAAATAGTTAAGAAGCTGGTTTGCCAATACTGTTACCCTTTTGGCTGCTTCATCAGCTTCCTCAGGTGCAGGGGCAGGAGTGTGTCCCTCCTAAAGTCTTGACTTTACCCTGTCTGATGCTTCTGGTGTTGGTTCCAGGCTCCTGAGTGTCCACCTTTCAATTTAACCCTGCTGGTTTTGCAGGAACTCGGTGCCTGTGGCTGGATGCCTCTTACCCCTCCTCTGCTCCTTTCCCAGCCTGTTTCTCATGTAAATAGCTGGGTTTATTGAAACCAGCTATTAGGTCTGGCAGAAGTTCTGTCACAAGCAGCTTGTTTTAAGATTCCTTCATCTGTTTGCAAAGTGACTTTGTTTCTGTACAGTCTTAACTGGTAGAAAGTTAAACCTGTTGAAAGAAGTACATCTACCAGGGGGTTGTCTTCTCCCTTCTTCACCACAGTGCCCACTCAGACACCTGAAAAACCTTGTGGTCTTTTCCAGTTGAGCCTGGAAAATTGTCTGAAAAATATTTAGAGGTTGTGCACCCACTTTCAGACTTTGTTTACAGTGCCTTGAGATTCTCCAGGACTTCTTTTTTAAGGGCTGGACTGTGAGTTTCTGCTCTGGAAAAAAAATCTTTCGATGCATTGGATGGAGTGTGATTGCTTGTGTTGGGGATTCAGCTTGCATTAAAAACCACAGGGCTACCCTTTGCACCCTCAACCTTAAAAAAGCAGGTTCTCACAGCCCTGCACAAGATGTTCTTTGCCTGATGGTTGATCTTCACTCCAATTTGTGCAATAAAAACACTGAAGGGAAACCCTCTGGGAAATATTTGAGAGGTTGTATAAAATACTAAGGAATCAAGATGCTGGAAGTGCCTTTAAGGTGGAAATTCTTCTTTGCTTGAATGCTGGAAATACAAGCAGACCTCTAGAATCTAAATTTTATGCTATTTTAAATACTTTTTGGAATTTAAATGACTTGTAATGATTATTAAATCAGGGTGATAGCACAGAAATTTTATATATAACATTGAATTTTTGTACAGTTTTATTTCCACTGAAACAGTTTTGAAATTCTTAAGGTTTTTTATGTTTTTCCATTCTAGATCTGTGGTCTTTTCTAATGCTGTTTTGATCTCGAGAACTTTCTAAAATATTTTGTAAAAATTTTTAAAAATAAAATTATTAGTAAACAACTCTAGTGTTTTCCTTGTTTGTCCTGCTTCAGCTTGGTGTGTTGCTAGGTGGTTTTTCCCACAGCAAACCATAGGAAATAACATCATTCTTTTGTTCCTGGCCTGGAGGAAAAGGGTTTGCATTGTGTTTGCCTGTTACTGGGCAAAGCTGGAAGTTCTCACTGCACATTTCCAGGAGGAAAGGTCCAGTAAGGTCAGTATTGGCCCAAATCAAGCTTGTTTGCAGTAGATTTATAGGTTACAGTGAGAAGATGAGTTGCAGAGCTCTTTTCCTATTGTCAATATGACTCAGAGCTGAAAAAAAAAATGGTAAATTGATAAAAGAGGACAAAATAGCTTAAAAAAGTGATTTCTTCTGGTGTAGAAAAATGCAGGTGAGTGAGTTACTTGATTGAAGGGGAGCTGCTGGATCACTTTAAAAATATCTGCCTGATGGTCAAGGGGTGAGGAAAAGGAAATAAACCTGCCTGTTTTCTGGCAGGGTAGCTTTTTGTTTCATAATCCTATAGATTGCTTGTCACCTGGTGATCATCTTGGAAACCAGAGGAGAAAAGGAACTTTCTTTATTGTCAGCACTGAAATTAGAATGAATGGAATATTCCTTATTTTAAATCCTAAAGGTAAAATTGAAAATTGCCAGGGATGAGTGTGACTGTAAGGATTCATAAGGGGAAAAGGTCCCTAAATACTTTCAACTCCATTTGAAAGCCAGATGCAAGAAAACCATGAAGGCAAAATGTTGTTTTGAAAGGGTAGGTCAGTGGTGTGGACTCACCCAGCCTGAGAACGTCACTCAGAAGCCCTGAGAAAGATTATTTAATAAAGATTTGACGACTTGGAGCATAACCACACAGTTTTAAGTCATGATGTGGCTAGTATCAGGACAACTCCTTTCTTAGGAGTGAAATTCAAGTGAAGTTCACTGTAAATGAGCGGAAACAATGGTAGTGGGTGGCTTTGTGAGTGCACAGCCACCACCCGGTTGCCACCATCTCTGTGTCCACTGCTGAAGACACCAAGATAGAATCATAGAATTGTTTGGATTGGAAGGGATCTTAAAGATCATCTAGTTCCAACCCCCCTGCCATGGGCAGGGACACCTCCCACTAGACCAGGGTTCTCAATGCCTCATCCAGCCTGGCTCTAAACAATTCCAGGGATTGAGGGGGCATCCACAATCTCTCTGGGCAACCTCTTCCAGTGTCTCTGTAAAGTGAATTCACAGAATGTCGGGGATTGGAAGGGACCTGGAGAGATCCATAGAGTCAAATCCCCCTGCAGGAGCAGGAACACCCAGATCAGGTCACACAGGAAGGCATCCAGGTGGGGGAGTTTGAATGTCTCCAGAGAAGGAGATCCCACACCCTCTCTGGGCAGCCTGGGACACTGTTCCGAATTACTTGGCTGGGGTCTGGATTTAGCTTCTCTTTGGGTGCAGAACACTCTCTGTGCCTGCTAGAGGAAGGTCAGCAATGGCTTCTTTGCGTTCTGTTGGTGCAGTCTATGCAAAAGCCCGATGAGAAGCTGCAGGAGAGGAGTTTGCCCACAAGAGGGCAAAGATGATCCTGTAATTGAAATTCCTTAGCCTGCAGAACTTAGCGAATCACAGAATAGTTTGGGTTGGAAGGGTCCTTAGAGATCATTTAGTTCCACCCCCCCTGCCATAGACAGGGATATCTCCCTCTAGTTGCTCAGTGCCTTGTCCAGCCTGGCCTTAAACACCTCCAGGGATTGAGGGGGCATCCACAACCTCTCTGGGCAACCTCTTCCAGTGTTTCACCACCCTCAATATAAAGAACTTCTTATATTTAGCCTAAATCTCCCCTCTTACAATTTACATCCATTACTCCCTAGTCCTTCCATCACATATCCTATTAAAAAGGTCCTACCCCTGCCTTTCTGTAGCCCCCTTCAGGTATTGATTCCACTTGTATTTTCAGTGGAGCTGAAAATACCCTCTTGTGTCAGCTAAATTGAACTGTGGATTTTAGTGTTGCTGTTTCAAATCATTTGCCTGTTTCTCAAAAGGCAGCCTGAACATTTTTTTTTAATTGTAAATTGTCTCAAGGGGATTCTTCATTTGAGCAGTTTGGAAGAATTTTACTTGAGTGCCTTTTGTCTTGTCACAAGTCAAGAGATACTTTTAAAACCCTGGTGAAGCTTCAGCTGCACCTGTAACACCCTACTGCAGCCAGGAAGGTTTCTGTGGCCAGCACCAAGCTGTGGGTTTTGATCAAAGGATCATGGGTGGATGAAGAAAGGAATGGGGAGTATCCAGGAATTTCCTGGACTCTTGGGAAGTTACAAGCGAAGCTTATTATCAAAAAAATGCAAATTATGCATGCTGGAAAAATGTCAAGGTCCACAAAGAGAAATGTTGGCCAACAAAGCTGCATTACATACCAGACAGGGCTTCTGGCAATTCTGGTCCTCTCCAGGCACCCCAACGAAACTTACTTTGACCAGCCTATGTCCTAATAACTCATTTGGTTTGTTTCTTATGACTTATTATCTCTTGGCTGGATATGAGGACTTGGCTGTTTTGAAGTTGGCAAGTCCTGAGGTGAGAGTCAAAGCTTCAGAAGGTGGTGACAGCATAAGCACATTCCTCTGCAGCATGACTCATGCATGGCCAGATGAGGACAGCAAATTCCCAGTCAGGTATCTGAGCTGGATGTGCTGCAGGAAGCAGAATGGTTTGTGTTGGAAGAGACCCTAAAGATCAACTAGTACCAACCCCCTGCCTCATCCAGCCTGGCCTTAAATACCTCCAGGGATTGAGGGGGCATCCACAGCCTCTCTGGGCAACCAGTGTCTCATCACCCTCACAGGAAAGAACTTCTTTCTTATCTCCAGCCTAAAAGATGTAGTAGTCAGCAGTGCTAAATTTGAGGGGTACATCAAAACTTTTTTATAGACCTACTGAAAGCATATTGTAAAATAAAAGCATGAAAAGTTTTTTCTATTACCTTCCTTAGGGAGTGGTGAAATGTTGCTGAAAATAACACAAGTCTGTCTGGACTAGAGCCCTCCTTTTGAAGACTTCCTTTGCACCAGCTGTCACTTCTCCCAAAATATCAGTGCAGATAGGATTCTGAAAAAAATGTTCAGTCATTGAGCTGTAGGTAAGAAAGTAACATTTACTTCATTGCTCCTTAGTCTCTACACACCACTAACTCTCCAGTTCTGGAGCCCTCAACTTAAGAAAGACATTGAGCTGCTGTAGCTGGTCCAGAGGAGGACCACGAAGAATCATAGAATAGTTTGGGTTGGAAGAGACGTTAAAGATCATCTAGTTCCAACCCCCCTGCCATGGACAGGGACCCCTCCCACTACACCAGGTTACTCAAAGCCTCATCCAGCCTGGCCTTAAACACCTCCAGGGATTGAGGGGGCATCCACAACCTCTCTGGGCAACCTCTTCCACTGTCTCACCACCCTCACAGCAAAGAACTTCTTTCTTATATCTACTCTGAATCTCCCCTTTTCCAATTTACATCCATTATTTCTAGTCCTTCCATCACATACCTTATTAGCATGTAATATATTAACAGATGATGAGAGGGTTGAAGCACCTTCCTTCTGAGAACAGGCTGAAGGAGTTGGGGGTGTTCATCCTGGAGAAGAGAAGGCTCAGGGGGGACCCCATAGTAGCTTCTCAATACCTGAAGGGGGCTACAGAAAGGCTGGGGGAGGACATTTTCATAGGGTCCAGGATGGCAGGACTATGAGTAATGGATGCAGATTGGAAGAGGGGAGATTTAGGCTGGATGTAAGAAAGAAATTCTTTCCTGTGAGGTGGTGAGACACTGGAAAAGGTTGCCCAGAGGGGTTGTGGTTGCCCCCTCAATCCCTGGTGCTGTTTAAGGCCAGGCTGTATGAGGCACTGAGCAACCTGGTCTACTGGGAGGTGTCCCTGCCCATGTCAGGGGGGTTGGAACTAGATGATCTTGAAGGTCCCTTCCAATCCAAACCATTCTATGATTCCATGAAGAGTTGCTACCTTGGTGTCAGCAACAAAAGGCATCCTCAGGAAGCAGGAGGACAGACTCTCATGGCATCTATTTCCATCTTTGACACAGCATCCATTTTCACTCTCCAGCCTGTTTCAAAGGCTGCAGATGACTGGTTATAGATACTCACATCATTAAAGCCCTCATTTGTAAATTAAACCTCCCCATCAGCACAATTCATAGCAAGAAGAGCTTCAGCTGAAACTCTGCCTGCTGGTTTCTCTCAAGGGCTGAGAGAAAGCAGCTCTGGAGGGGGTACAATATAATTCTAGAAGCAACTGTCTCATCAATGTTAAGTCTGTCTGGTTTTTGTCTCCTAGTCCTCTTGCTCAGAAAGGCTTGTTCTATGAATGAACAAATGTTGTCCTTGAATTAATACAGTGTGTGTTTTTGGATTTGTTTTTTATTTTAGCTGTAAAATGCTTGTTTCTGGCAACTGTGCCTCTCATTTGTGGGTAACAAGGGCATAATTATTCAGCTCTCATGCATCACAAACTGCTGAGCATGAGGTATTAATGGAGTGCTTTGCTGCCACCATGGCTTACTAGCTACAGCTGCAGCTTTGTGCTCTTGTTTGGCTGGGGTTCATGAAAAAAAGGGGGGGTGCACATCATGAAGTTTTATGTTAGGAGTGATTTAGAGATGCTGAAAGAACAGAAGGCTTAGCTGGATGGAAAAAAACCCTTCTGATTCCTGAGGAGCTATTGCACCAGCAGAACTGGGACTTGTCCTGGTGGTGGTATGAAGCCACCAGCACCAGCCCTCTCAATAATCTCAATAAAATAAAGGTTTTTTTAATTTAATTTTGTGTGTTGAAAGGGCTCTACTGGAGGTGAGGGGAAAAAATCATCTCCTACCAGCACATCTGGCCAGCAGATATTTAAGTTGGAAAAGCAAAGTCTGGAAAGTAAAAATACATGATGAGAGGGTTAGAGCACCTCCCTTCTGAGGACAGGCTCTAAGAGTTGGGGTTGTTCAGCCTGGAGAAGAGAAGGCTTGGGGGTGGGACCTCAAAGTGATTTCTCAGTCCCTGAAAGGGGCTACAGAAAGGCTGGGGCTAGGACATTTTCATAGGGTATAGGATGGCAGGACTAGGAGTGATGGATGCAAATTGGAAGAGGGGAGATTTAGGCTGGAGAAGAAAGAAGTTCTTCACCATGAGGGTGGTGAGACACTGGGAGGAGGTTGCCCAGAGAGGTTGTGGAAGTCCATCCTTGGAGAAGACATCCAAAGCCAGGCTGGATGAGGCTCTGAGCAACCTGGTCTGATGGGAGGTGTATTTGCCCATGGCAGGGGAGTTGGAATTAGATGATCTTTAAGGTCCCTTCCAACCCAAACCATTCTATGATTCCATGCAAAGGGATACTGTTGGCTAGCAAGAGGTGGTACCCAACTCCTAGCTGTCACTCACCCTAGCTCTGTTAAGGTGGAGTTAAGAGGTGTTGCTCCAGATTCTCGTGGGAAAGGTGTATCTCCTCAGCCCTACAAACCCTGAGATGTTCCAGCTGAGTGGCTGAGCTCCCCTGGTGGCTGATGGTGGGAGGAAGAGGCACAATTACAGGGTCAATCAGAGGGGAAAGGTAACTTTTGGGCTCTGAGTCACTGTTGCTGTGATGCTCACTTGCCCTACTCTTACTTCATTGAATACTCCAGAGAGAACATCTGGCTACTAAGGTTAGTCCCATGCAAGAAGCCTCCAAGGCACACCGTGGGGAGAGTGGTATTTACTCTCCCTGGGCTGTAAAAATAGGTGCAGGATGAGTGTTATCTCATCTCCTAGTCTGGGTTTGTGTGCCTAAACTCAGAGGTGCCTCTAAGTTCTACACTTGTGGAGTTTTCCTTTCCCCAAGGTTTCTAGGCCCTTGCTACAATTCCTCCTCTACCAAGAGGGCTGCTGGTTTGCTGTTGCTCCTCCTGCACAAGCAAGAAGAAAAGAACAAGGGGTTCAAATGTACTTAACTTGGAAATCACTCCCTGGGTTACTGGCTTGGGGATATTCACCCCTGTGGGGAGAAATGCCCCACCTCTTTCTTGCTTGGCCAACCATGTAACCCACAAACACATTAGCTCCACTTCAAGCACTGGCACAGTCATGTTGTCACCCTGGTAGCCCCTTGGCAAGCCACAGAAACATGCAGGTGTTTCCTCCACCACCATGCATTACTTTTCTCTGCATACCCATGAATGCAAAGCAAGAAGAACTCTATCTTTTCCTTCTCTTCTTCTGGGCTGCTCTCTCTTTTCCACAGGTGCTGGGTTTGCCTGTCTACCTTTGCATGGTCCCAGCCTTTTCCTGTGGGGACATCTCTCTCTGGAGACGTGGTGAGAGGGGTTCTAAAGATGATACATGTGGCCATGCCCTCTGCACCAGGCTTTGAAATCATTTTAGGGCTGGTTGGAGTAATCTGGGGGCTTTGTAGCACCCGGTTTTGGCAGCAGCACAGCTGTACCTTGCTGTGTTAGTTCATGCTGAGGCTGGATTTGCTGTCAGAGTGAAGAGGGCAGGTCTCCTGCTCTTCTTGATAATGCTTTTGGGGTTCTAGTTTGTATCTGTCACAGCATCACAGAATGTCAGGGATTGGAAGGGACCTGGAGAGATCATCAAGTGCAATCCCCTTCCTGTAGCAGCAACATCCAGATAAGGTCACACAGAAAAGCATCCAGGTGTGGGGGTTTGAATGTCTCCAGAGAAGGAGACCCCCACACCCTCTCTGGGCACCCTGGGACACTGTCACCCTCACCCTGACAAAGCTTCTCCTCCTATTTCTGTTGAACCTCCTGTGTTCCAGCTTGCACCCATTGCCCCTTGTCCTATCACTGGAGGCCACAGAGAAGAGCCTGGCTCCATCCTCCTTACACTCACCCTTTCCATATTTATAAACATGAATGAGGACCCCCTTGAGTCTCCTCTTCTGCAAGCAAAAGAGACCCAGCTCCCTCAGCCTTTCCACTGTCCCCCCTCTAGCATGTAACAAGCAGCCTTTGGCTACTCAGCACTGGCTACTTAACGCCAAGCTTTCCCAGGACTAAGCCAGACCAGTGCCAAAGATTTGGGTATGTAACTTCTGCCTCCACGTGAAACCAAAACTTGTCTTGCTGCCACCCTGTCCTCAAGGAAGGAAACTCCTGTGATGATGCAACTCTTTATTTTCCCACGAGATCAGGCTGCTCAATGCCTCATCCAACCTGCCCTTGAGGGGGCATCCACAACCTCTCTGGGCAACCTCTTCCAGTGTTTCCCCACCCTCACCATAAAGAACTTCTCCTTTTTGTCCTAATAAGCTCCTAGTCCTCTCCACTGGATCACCACTCAGCACCCCTGCCCTTTCCTTCCTCCTCCCTCACTTCATTACAAGTTATTATTATCCTAGTGTCCTGCTATCCCCTCTATACCTCATATAGTGATTTGTTCCCAAAACCTCTCAGGAGCAGAGAACTCATTTCTTTGTAGTTCACACAATGCAAAACACAACCATTTCAGAGCAAGAGGAAAAAGTGTGCAAGCTGTCACACAACCTGCAGTCTCTACATCCAACACTGTGGTCCTCAAGCTTTTCGACAAAAAAAAAAAAAATTAAGAAGGGTGGCTTTGAAAAGTATCATTTCCTCTTCTTATCTTCCCAGTTTCTACCCACAAAAGCACTATTTACTCTCTAATTTTTAACATCAAGTCTCCAGAGTTCAGACATCAGAGGCTGGTGGGGATTTTTTTCAGCATGAAAGTTTGCATTAACTGTTTTCTTCTCCCAACGTTTACTTTTTTGATTTTCAGTAAAACTGAACCCCCAAATTCTACCTGTGTTGGCTCAAAGAACACACCATGGTCATCTTAGAGATGAAGAGGATGGAGAACTTGTCCATGGGATAGTCAGAGACCAGCATGTCAAACACTACAGCAGGGGAATAAGGTGGGTTTTTTTTGGCTCCTACCTCTTGTTCTCCAGTTCCAGGCTGTATTCTGACAATCCCCAGAGGAGGAAGGAAAAAAAATTACCTGAGTCTCAAAGTTCACCCAAACAGCACGTCCAGTTTATTTCCAAAACAGCTGGAAATCCCATATTTGAAAAAGTTGCAGAGTGATGGAGCTTTCAGAACCAAGATGACAGTGAAGGAAATGTGAAAACACTTGCTGGCAGAGATACTGCAGTAAGGATGCCAAAATTCCTGCCAGACAGAGCTGTCATTCAAAAATCCCCAGTGGAACTGGTGATGCCAACAACACCTTGGTAGACATGTTTCACAAGGAGGATTGCGGGAGGGTGAGGAAGCTCTGGCAGCACAGATGTCCCATTTTCCAATCTGAAAGCATTCCATTGCAACTAGATGATCTTTAAGGTCCCTTCCAACCCAAGCCCTTTGTATGTAAGCAAAAGGTGTGTTACATTTACTTCCATGTTTTTAATCAAGCATTGGAACAGGTGGACCAGGGAAGAGGTGGAATCTCCATCCCTGGAGGTATTTAGAAGATGGGAAGATGTTGTGCTTAGGAACGCAGTTCAGTGATGATTCTGTCTGAACTAGATGATCTTTAAGGTCCCTTCCAACCCAAGCCCTTTGTATGTAAGCAAAAGGTGTGTTACATTTACTTCCATGTTTTTAATCAAGCATTGGAACAGGGTGCCCAGGGAAGAGGTGGAATCTCCATCCCTGGAGGTATTTAGAAGATGGGAAGATGTTGTGCTTAGGAACACAGTTCAGTGATGGTTCTGTCAGCATTAGGTTGATGGTTGGACTTGGTGATCTTAAAGGTCCCTTCCAACCTAGACAATGATTCAATGATTCTACAGAACTGCAATGTGTGAAGACCACCTGTGAGGCACAAGAAGATGGCTCTGAGTGGACCTTAAACAGTCCTAATTCAGAATTTCATACAGATTAAAAAATGCATTGCAGGCCAGAAAAAGCTTTATTCCTCCAGATTGCACTAAGTGAAGTGTATAAATCCTACTTTTCCCATAAACCCCATTGACCCTATAGAAAAGACCCAACTTAGAAGTTCTTCACAGCTAGATATGAAAGGGGAAGCTCCAAGGAGAAAGGGCCAGTACTTCTCTTTTTCCTGCAAGGGATTCCCAGCTCACCAGAGAAGGACTGCAAAAGGAAAGAAAGAAAGACAGAAGTACCATGAAGGCATCATCTCAGCCCCAAATTTAAATAGGACTTCACTTCAAAACCAGGTTAGACAAAACTGCATTCTTCTGCCTGCTCAAGCCCTGGGCAAAGTCTCCAAAAGCATAAATCTCTTTAGAGGTGGAGGAGAGGACAAAAGAGAGAGAAAGCAGCACACTGCTCCATTCACAGTGGACATCCCATAAACACCCTTAGACTCCAAAGAGAATAAATTTATAGGAAATGCACAGAAATTTTAAGAACAGGTCTTAAAAGTACCCATTTTACAAATGAAAAGAGAAAAAACATCTCACAGAACATCACACAGATAAGCTTGGGTATGTATTTTCCTGTATTTGCCAGAGGGAAGTTTTTCAGAATATACTTTGGTTGTTAAAAACATGTAAAAATTCAAGGGATAAAAAAGCCCCACTTCATAATGCACTGCTGGGGCTAGCAGGGAGTGTTTCCAGTGATGGATTCAAGTTGCAGTTCATGATTTTGGATCCTAGATGATAGAAGAAGTCCACAGTTCTGATGGAAAGAGGTAACAAAGACTTTTGGGGCAGCTTATTCAGGTACAAATCGATTTGTAAGAGTTCCTTCATTAAACAAAGTTAAGAATCTGGCTGGAATTTTCAGGATTTCCCTTCTGTAAACAGATGGAGGAAATCAAAAGCATTTTTTCCCCCGATCTCTGAAGGGTAAAAGCAAATGAGTCTCCAGGTGACCTTTTAATTCACTTCTTGCAAATAGCTGGAAATGACCATGTGAAAAAATAGAAGTTCTCTTTTTCTGTGAAGCTCATTATGTTCACCTCTACAAACTTCTCGGGGTGAGGAAAAAAGGGAAGCAAAAAAACTTTGGTTCACAACTTTGTTTTGCACAGGCACTCAAGGAGATCTTCAGAAGCTTATCACTGTCGAGGTTAGGAACAAAATACCCATGTTCTCTCCCCAGTGGTGGACGTTCCTCTTTGGTGTCCTATTTTGTGAGGCAGGTGTCTTGCAGAGATGGAGGAGTCATACAGATGGATCTTTGAAAAGAAAGATGGTGTCACTTGTGTTTCCACAAACCTGCTTGACACAGCAAAACTTTTGATAAGAGGGTAGGGGAAGAAGGAAACACTGATACATGCTCAGCAGAAGTTATTTTGCTCTTGTTAACAGCCATGTGTGTTGGTAGAAAATATGGAATCACTGCTCTGTGAGTAGTTTTGAAGACCAAGGAACAAACTCATTAATAAATCCTTCCAGGCAGACACAGCCCTGTGGCAGAAACTGTTAAGTATTAATTTTGGGAAGCATTCTGGCAAGATGCTAAGCAGGATACTTACTTGTTGACTGAGTGATGCACGAAACTTTGTAGGATGACCATATGCTTAAAACACAAAGGATTGTGGCTAGGAACCCAAAAGTCTGGATGAGAAAATAAACAAACCACAAACACTTATCGAACATGAGGTGACACATATTCCACGAAGCCACAAAAGTATGGGCATCCTTGTAGAACTGGCTATGTATTTTATGATGCTGACAGACCCAAAAAGTGATTTTTTTACTCAATTACTAAAAAAAATATAAGTTTCCATAGTATAACAGTAAATTAGGTCTTGTCAGAGCAATGACTGAAAGACTAAGAGTCATATAGAAAGGAAGAGAAAAAGCTGAACGGCATGGAGTCTCACCTTCTAAATTTCTCACTTGGATTCTGCAACACTTTTCCTAAAAATATCTGATTTCTGCTCTTTTACCACCCAGCGCAAACAACTCTTTCCCTGCCATGTGCCAAATAAACAAGCCAGGTAAGTCTTCTAGTCCATTAGAAAGTAATTCTTTATTCTGTGGGAGGTGTATTTCAGGTCCTGCTGCTGTGAAAATACTCTTGCCCACATTCATAAGCCACATCTGGCCCAATAAAGCCCTCAAGCCAACAGAGTAATTAAGTCTAGAATCCCACGGGCTTTTAGCTGAGGACACATTATCTTTTACAGGGCTCTCTTCAAGAAGAGGTGTCAAAAGATGAAGGTGAAATCCTTTAGGTAACTTCTAGCAGCTGGTCAAAACATAATTGTGTCAGTTTTCCCCCTAAAAACGTTCTTTCCTATGAGTTATAGCAGGTTTCAACCCTCTATCAGGACAAAAATCTGCCTCAGAGTGAGTGTGGAGTCTCACAACAGAGTATTTTTGTTGGCATCCTCTTACAGAATATTCACAAAGCAAACCAAGACATGAGCAATGCAAGTTTATAAGAAAATAAGATCCCAAGCAACAGATTTCCAATGCCCTACTTGATATACATGGCTATTTTTAAAGTGTCAAGACCAATAAATGTGGACTTACTGCTCCAGCCACCAGTCCAGTCAAATTGTAACTCTTGGATGCCACCACAATCGATCCAATGAGGAGCAGAATTGTACCAATTAAATAATGAAGAAACTCCTGCAAAGAAAATCCCACATCAGGAGGGAAACTTATCAGGAAAGCATTTCAGTGTGCTTCATCAGGAAAAGAGGTTGTCAGAGGACAAAGCACAAGTCAAAAGAAGAAAAAAAGGAAAAAAAAAGTTACGAAAACCACCTTGTGAGGGGAGAAAAGAAAGAAGGGGAGAAAAGAAAGAAGAAGGGGAGAAAAGAAAAGAAAGAAGAAGAGGAGGAAAGAAAGAAGAAGGGGAGAAAAGAAAGAAGAAGGGGAGAAAAGAAAAAAGAAGGGGAGAAAAGAAAGAAAAAAGGAATGAAAAGGAAGAAAGAAGGGGAGAAAAGAAGGGGAAAAAAAGAAGGGGAAAAAAGAAGGAAAAAAAAGAAGGGGAAAAAAGAAGGAAAAAAAGAAGGGAAAAAAAGGGAAAAGGGTGAGCACCACACTGCAGGTCTACTAATGTCACTGGAATGAGATTTATTTATTGGGGTCACTAGAATAAAATATACTTATGGGGTAAGGATGCAATCCTTGCAATTCAACATGGTACAGAGGAGAATCTTTACCATGAAGTAGGTTCTGAGACTGCAACTTACTTCCCACATTTGCAACCTTGTTGCAGGTATTCAAGATCTCACCCCCTGCTTTTGCTAGGATAAATAATTTCCCTAAGGAAGCTGTGGCAGGCAAATTAGGCAACCCAAAATAAAGCAGTGTACACAGGCCACTACAAAAAATCATCAAAGGCTAAATTAGCTGCAGAACCAAACCCTGGCAGGGCCAGGAGAGTGTCCCTCTAGAGAAACACCTCTCAGTTTTAAAAGCTGTCAGTGCTGAAGAACCTTTTGAACCACTCACTGCAGCTTTGCTGACTGCAAATCACACTCCTGATTGCAATGCAGAGATCCTGCCAGGAAACTCAGCCAAAAGCCAGCTGTAGTTTTCCAAAGTCTCTTACAGGTCTTCCCATTCTGTTATAAAGATCCTTAAATATGTGACTGAAGAGGAGGTTAGTTGTAAAAGGGTAGCAATGCACAAGCATCACATCCCATAAAGCTGTCTGAAGTTGAGGAGCCATACTGAGGTGTCTTAAACTCACTTTGGTGACTTTAGGACATTTAGGAATGATTAAACAAAATAAATCCCAAAAGCAGCCATTGCAGAAGTCAAAATGGGATAGTTTTGTCACAGCAATACACACATTAAATGTTGCTTTGCAGAACTGTTATTTTTTAGCTTATTTCCCTGCATCTGTATTGTGTCTAGATAAAGAAGTAGTTTCTAGATAAAGATTGTGGAAAAAAGGGCACTAGGCCTAACCATTTTTTTTTTTTCAGCTCAAAAGGAAATTAAATTTTTCTCTCTCTTCACTCTGTGAAGTGGATGGATGGACAAATCATTATGTCATCTAATTACAGGGCTTCCATTAAGGATCATCCAGCAACTTCTTGGATTTCAAGAAGTTAAAGTGAGATGTAAAATCCATCACCCCACCCCAGGACACAGGGCTTTGCTGTCAGCTGACCTGATCCAAAGTTACTGAGGAATTTCAGGTCTCACATTTTCTGTGCTGCTTGTTAATTCTCTCCTAGTATATGAGAGATGGATGGACAGGGCAAATATGGGAATGAGGCAGGAACATCCTGCAGGATATCCCAGGTTACAGCAATCAGGAGAGGCTCCTATTTCTTGCCATTGTTTAAGTTACCTAAAACTATACCATAAAAAGATAGATTTGACTTAAATAGCACTGGTAAATTTTATTTTGGGACAGGATGTAGCACATGAATTGTAATGATTTGTTATTCTAACAACCCCTTCACTTCTATAAATGACCAAAGCTAGGATCCATCTGCTGAAGGCTTGATAATCAGTAGCTTCTTTTCCATTGAATCAGAATAACACTACTGCCTTCCCTAGAATAAACTGGGATTTGCATCTATGTAAAAGAGGATGGAGTCAGATCCAAATAATGGAATGGTTTGGGTTGGAAGGGAACTTAAAGTTCATCTAGTTCCAATCCCCCTCCCAAGGGCAGGGACACCTCCCACTAGACCAGGTTGCTCAATGCCTCATCCAGCCTGGCCTTAAACACCTCAGTTTAATAATAACAATATTTCCAACCTAATGGGATGGATATTTAGGTGGCAAAATAGCTCCCGGTTGCTCAATGCCTCATCCAGCCTGGCCTTAAACACCTCCAGCGATTAAGGGGGCATCCACAGCCTCATCAGGCAACCTCTTCCAGTGTCTCACCACCCTTACAGCAAAGAATTTCTTTCTTCTATCCAGCCTAAATCTCCCCTCTTCCATTTTGCATCCATTACTCCTAGTCATGCCATCCTGGACCTTATTAAAAAGTCCTACCTCAGCCTTTCTGTAGCCCCCTTCGTGTATCAAGAAGCTACTGTGAAGTCCCTCCCTGAGCCTTCTCTTCTCCAGGTTGAACAAGCCCTGCTCCTTCAGCCTGTCCTCAGAAGGGAGGTGCTCCAGCCCTCTCATCATCTTCATGGCCCTCCTCTAGATCTGCTCCAGTAGCTCAATATCTTTATGTTGAGGGCTACAGGACACAGTAGCTTCATGTGGGGTCTCACCAGAGCTGAGTAAAGGGACAAAATCACCTCTCTTGACCTGCTGGTCACACTTCTCTTGATGCAGCCCAGGATCTGGCTGGCCTTCAGCTAAAACCTTAGAATTAGAGCATCTGCTGAAGTGTATAATAGCAACAAAGGATTTGTATAAAAGGCCAAAAATAATTTGATGAGAGACAAACCATTGTTGTGTGACAGCAAAAGAAAATGGACTAAGGAATTGAGACATCAACCCACAAAGAACCCAGAACATCTAGCAGGCTTACCGCAAGGGGCCAGCTAACACAAGTCAGCTTCCTGTAGATTCTGAAAATGTGGACAATGTAGAAGAAGAAAATCATAACCAAGTCACACATGGCGACAATCTGAAAGTAGGCACTGTAATCTGTCCACGCAGAATTATTTACACTGATAAATGCAATCAGCAGTGAGATCTGAAAGACAGAAAGCACATGAAAAAATACTCACAGTGGTGCTCAGAGGGCATGGAGGTAATTTTAAAACACACAGAATGGCACTTAGGAGATAAATAACCTAATCTAAATTGGATGATCCCAACAAAATGGAGAACAAAGTAATGAGCACTGTAATAATGTTTTAAAATTCACCATTAAATGAGCTATAGCAATCATGACGAGGAAAGAGCCAAGTGCTAGAAGGAAATCAGCAGTTTTAGCCTGAAGAATCATGGAATCATAGAATAGTTTGGACTGGAAGGGACCTTAAAGATCATCGAGTTCCAACCCCCCTGCCATAGGCAGGGACACCTCCCACTCGACCAGGCCGCCCAGTGCCTTGTCCAGCCTAGTCTTGAACACCTCCAGAGAGGAGGCATCGACAACCTCTCTGGGCAACCTGTTCCAGTGTTTCACCACCCTCACTGTAAAGAATTTCTTTCTTATGTCAAGTCTAAACCTACCCCCCTCCAATTTCCATCCGTTTTTTCTAGTCCTCCCATCCGATCTTATGTTAAAATTCCTTCCCCTGCCTTTCTGTAGGACCCCTTCAGGTACTGATAAGTTACTATGAGGTCCCCTCTGAGCCTTCTCTTCTCCAGGCTGAACAACCCCAACTCCTTCAGCCTGTCCTCATAGTTGCTCCAGCCCTTTGACCATCTTCATGGCCCTTCTCTGGACCCTCTCCAACAGCTCAATGTCCTTCCTGTGTTGAGGGCTCCAGAATTGGACACAATATTCCAGGTGGGGTTTCACCAGTGCCGAGTAGAGGGGTAAAATCACCTCTCTGGACCTGCTGAAGTCCACCCTGAAGAAGTCTTTATGTACAATAAAAGAGGTCTCAAGTAGAGAAAACACATTGGATGCCTAGAGCAGCACCAGAAGCTGAGGCATCTCAACCCCATGGACTTTTAGAAGCACAGCTTTGAGTTGCAGGCTTGCAAGGGACCAAAGCTATTGTATTTAAAAAAAAAAAAGGGAATTTATTAATTTTACTTATCTAGCTGCTTCTGCCAGTCTGGCTAGCCTAGGTGACAAAAATAAATCTGCTAAGGATATACTTGAATATTTTCTGATTACAGATTTTGTCAATCCATGCTTCCAGGAGCTATAATTTTTACTTCATCTGAAGTGAACCAGGAGCATAATGATTCACATTTTCAGGGTTTCCACAAGATATTAAAAGACTGAGGAAGCCAGAACTTCAAGACTGCAACATTCTTTCCTGCACACTCATCTTCCAAACTTGCAACTGAATGCATTTTCAGAATAATTTGCTTAAGATTTGATGATTTCCTTAAGATTAAATTAAACAGTCTTATCAATACCTGAAGGGGGCCTGCAGAAAGGCTGGGGGAGGACTTTTTAATAGGGTCCAGGATGGCAGGATTAGGAGAAATGGATGCAAATTGGAAGAGGGGAGATTTAGGCTGGAGGGAAGAAAGAAATTCTTTCCTGTAAGGGTGGTGAGACATTGGAAGAGGTTGCCCAGCAATGCCACTTCGTTGGAGGTGTTTAATGCCAAGCTGGATGAGGATTTGAGCAACCGGTCTAGTGGGAGGTGTTCCTGCTCATGGCAGGGGGTTGGAAGTAGATGATCTTTAGGATCCCTTCCAACCCAAACCATTCTATGATAATAGTATGATTCTATTTAAGTGATCCTTAGCTTCTGGAAAGCAAAACAAAGAACATATGCATTAATCCCCTCCAGGGGGGATTTCTAGATTTAAATAAAGTTCCATGTTTACTCTGTTTTACAGAAGATGATTGGCTTAAACTAATGCAACTCTTGACTTTCTGTTGGACCAGATATTTGACATGAGTCATGAAACATGTTTAGGAATACTGGTATGTGCCAGAAACTCTCTCACAGTGAAGGCAACAAAGCCTAAAGCAGTCAACAACTGCCAGGAGGAACTCAACACCTTATCAGGCTTCATGAACAGGCTTCATGAAAGAAAGATGGTAAGAGTCTGAATTCTCTTCTCTATTTTGAGCTGGAGACAAAGCAACCACATCCTGATTGCCCGTGCAGATTTTGGCTCTCAAATAGCACTGACTTAAACTCCCAAAACCTTCTCTTCTCCAGCCTCAACAGCCCCGGTTCTCTCAGCCTGTCCTCACAGCAGAGGTGCTCCAGCTCCCTCATCCTTGTGGCTGCCCTCTAGACCTTCTCCAACAAGTCTGTGTCCTTCTTGTACTGAGAGGTCCACAGCTGGATGTACTGCTCCAGGTGGGCTCTGTCCTTCATTACATAAAGGAACAGAAGGTGGTTTTTGCAAATCCCAAGACTGTATCAGAACTGACAGACTGAAACTGCAGCCTTACTGTGTATCTTTTAACTGTGGATAATGATTTTCTTTTTGTATACAGAAACAAGATGTGAATGAAATGCCAGCAAAACTGCAGGGAGTAAAGACAATGTAGACAAGGAGCTAAATTCCTCCAAGGTTCTAGAGAAACACTACAACTCTTTATCTCAAAGACTTACCACAAGGCTGCGACACACAGAACCATGTACAATCTATCCAGCACTCAGTTATCTTATTTATTTCATAACCATTTTCCTGCTTTTCTTAGAATCTTTTCTTTCCTTGCTTGATTGCTCTCCCCTCTGTTACACTTTCTTGCAAGAAGCTGTACTGTGACTTTTTGCCTCCCTTCTTTCCTTTTTTTTCCCCAGCTTTTCATTCCCTTTTCCTCTTCAATCCCTTCATTACTCTTCACGTGTCTTCTCTTTAATAATTCTCTCCCATCTAAATGTCCCTCTATACAGGAGAATGCATCATAATTCCCTCTTTTAACATTTCCTAGCTATCTCCCCCACTTCCTTGCATCAGGGCATGTATTAAAATTAGCTACCTAAAAATTAGCACCATTTAGTTGAAAAAAGTCAGAGGAGAGGACACAGCATGCTACTACACCTATCCAAGGATGGTAGGCAACACCTGATAGTGCTTTTCCTTCCTGTCCTTCTCTAACAATTTAAACCCACAAAAAGACATAAAACTTTGCTTCTTTTTACCCCCTCCAGGGAACCTGTAAAACAGCATCGAAAGCAAAGCTTGTCCATCACACTGATGAACCTCTGTATTGCTTTAATATTCTCCCTCCAGAACCTGGAAAGCAGAGGAAATCTGAGAATTTTTCATGAAATGGATTAAAACTGGTTGATTTCCACTCTTTTACAGTTTACCCAAGTTCTAGTTGTACAGAAACTCCATCTGGAGCAAGGGACAGCACTGACTCATATCCAATTTTACCACAGCCTCTTTTTTTTATAAAATCATTACAAGAGCTTGATGCTTTTTGTATTTGAACCAAAAAAAAAAAAGTTTCCAGCTTGTGACACCAGCCAAGCCAGTAAATGGAATTTTCCACCCCTAAACAAGCCAATCAGCTGACAGCAACTGCCTATTTCTACATCATACACTTCACATAGTGAAGCAACACCTATATATTATTAAATAATTATTTCTGGACAGAATAAAGCTATTTTTTTAACAGCTTTCCAAAACAGAAGGAGCAGGCCAAGGCTACAATCGTAGTTCATGCAAAACTGGATCAGCTAATTTAAGCAACAACGTTGACTGCTGCTGTAATTGAAATTTCCTTCTTCCAGGGTGGTGTTGGAAACCCTGGAACAGAGAAATCTCTACTAGAAAAAGAGAAAAAAAATTTAAAAACCAACAAAAAACCAGTCCATTTGAAACTTCACTTATGACAGATGAAATCAGCTGCCTTCAAGTGCATGGCTGTGTGAAGCAGCCAGCCTTCTGTGGCAAAATAATCTCTCAGCCCTTGTGTCTGGGCAGATTTCCTCCTTGTCTGGTTGCTTTGCTAAAATAAGGAGGTTGCCTGGCCCCTGATAAGTGACTTCACTCGTGCACCACCATCCACAGGCCATTTGTTGAAGATAAAAATGGTGGGAGGGTGAGAAAAGGCGAAACAATCTTATTCAGACCCTCTACAAGCCAGATAAGAGGACAATCCTAAGTACAAACGAGTGGAATTCTTTATCTAATAATAAGAATTTATCTATCTGCTCAGGCACAGGCCTCTGGTAGAAAAGGATGTGGGGTGAACATCCAACCAGCATATCAGTGACACTATTAAAGAGCCTTCGTTGCAGAATGTTAGGTGTGATTATTAAAAAGGAAATTCTTTGTGAAATCCTACTACAAGTCTTGCCAAACTCTGACCACAGTGTAGGAACCATTTAAATCCCACCACTGCCAATTTAACTAGGTCTCAACACACACCAGACAATCCAACTGAAAGCTGAGGACTTTACAGCAAAAAAATGGCATATATCTGCATTCAGCAGTGAACTAATTAAAAAATCCAAACATACTGCAATGCAACAACCTCATGATTTTATTTCTAATCACTGTAATCCAATATTAACATAGTTTTAAAAACCAGCTTAAATTCAAAATGTTTCAACTGTAAAAGTATTATCAATATGGTTTTCCCTACAAGATGCACAAAATCCATTCAAAATACTGCAGCAGTGTAAGCAAGAGTTGAATAATATTGCATAAGAGTTATTAATTAACAAATAAATAAAAAAATACATAGAACAGAGAACAAAACCAATATTAATAGCACAGCTGACTTTCAGCATGTCTGCAAAGGATAAAAAAGGAATTTTAAATACAGCAAATGCTCTAGAAGGGTTTTAACTCTGGGAAAAAGCTGCTTCCCTCAAATGCTCCAAGAGGTGCTTTTGTCTTTCTAGGTTCTACTCTGAACAAAGCCAGGAGACAACTATACTTTGAGAGCAAGTCCACCACCAAGGTATTTCTTCTCTGTGTAGGCAACATGGAGCTTCCCACAACTCATGGGAAGCAAAAAAACATGGTAAGAGACTTGAAATCTCCAGAGTCCTCCAGTAAAAAGTGGTAGAAACCAAAAATGTAGAGATTACTATAACAAAATCTCTGCAGATTCAGAAATTGCACAGCAAGCTGTGATTCTTACTTCTTTCCTCCTTAACACAAGCACTTTCAACACCTAGATCATCCTGGAGGAACCACTTTAGCTGTTCTTAGCCTGGTAAAGCCAAGAGTCAAACAGAATGACAGAAGAAGACGACAGTCCACAATGTGGGTAGGTTTTTGTGAAAAGAGAAAGACTGCTTCAAGCCCATGAGATGCTTGTGAAACAAGAATAATAAATGTACCAGAAGGAGAAGAAAATTGTAGGCAAACAAAAGTGGGTTTGGTAAAACTCAAAAATGAAGAGGTTTGAGCTGTTGCAAGGAAAGGTAGAAAAGCAGCTCCCAATGGCAGAAAGGAATCCAACAATGATGAACAGTTCATGGAGGCATCTAAGAAGATGGAGAACTTTGTCCTTAAAGGCTGCTGCTTCAAAAGCAGTAACAGAGCTCACAAACCTTTTTTCTGTAGAGAACTCTCTTTGGGGATGGGAGATGACCCAACTTTCCTGCCATGATTCCTTTGAGTTGGCTGGAAAGAGCTCCCTGTAGGAACCAGGCATCTCTGAAACCACTTCTCTGAGCTATTCTCATCATTTATTGTTTGGAGTTTAATACAGTTTGCCCTTTAAACAGCCAGTGAAGTCACACATTGTCAGTAATACAATGTGGAATTGTATTCCTGCTGCATTAGTACTGTCAGTGGTACAATATAGAAAGAGCTTAATCCTTACTTAAGAGCTGTTGATCCCCTGTAGTTAAAGTTCATAGCTGTCTAAAAATGGATTTACCAGCCATGCATGGCAATACCACCTACAGAGAAGGAGTCCATGCTGGCTGACCAGCCATGCCTGGCTGTCTCTTTGATGTTTCTTAATTTTTAACAAACACCCACAAACTCTCCACAGCAAGCTGCAATGTCTTCCCCCTGACCTGGATGCACATCTAACAGCACACAGCTACTTTAAATTCAAGTAGGAACATATAACACAAAACCATTTAGTACTTCCTGACAGCTATCAATCTAGTAACTTATCAGACCAAATGCACAAAAAATAATAACAATTAAAAAAAAACATATGCAATCTCATCTTCCTGGAAGCTGTTACAGAGATAAGGAGTACTGTGCCAACTGCTCACTAAGTCTGGGTGCCTGCTAAGCCCCAGTGAGCAATCTGCTCATCACTCATCCTTACAGATGCTGCTCACAACACAACATTTCTCATTGTCTGAGGCATTTATTGCTTGACTGATTCAAATCTTCAGTTAACACCTGCCCTATCTCTCCTTGCCCCAGAGAACAACACGCTGACATCTGGCAGTTGCACAGACAGCAGTTAAGAAGTTCATATCTGTCATCTCCAGCAAAAGGCTTTGTCAGCCATAGCAACAGAGCCTTCAGCAAGGTCTCCTCAAATAAGAGGGGAACTTGTTTACACCACTGAAATCCATGCTGTGCTGGCACATTGTAATTTTTATCAGGAAAAAAAAAATAAAACAATTGAGAGTACCCAAAAATGCTAACATCATGACAATTTCCAGACCAACAAATATCAACACAAGCTGGTGTCTGGATCAGACTGGGCTGTAGCACACAGAAGAACGTTTTTTTTTCCTAAGTGCAAACACTTGATGATTGGTGAAGTGCCAGAAAAGTAAAGGGTAATGAATAAGGAAATAGAAAATGAGCTGAGATTCATTCCCCAGTGGCAGTGTTGCCAGCTGACCACTTTCAGTGATCACCTAGAGACCAGCAAACTTCTCAAACACTCCTGTTCCTACCAGGAATATTCACTCAAGTAATCTACACAAGGCTCAGGAGGTAACAAAGCACAAACTGGGACCTGTGTTTTTCCCCAAATAGATGAAAGAGCTTTTGAAGTGGCCCTCCCAGAGCATGATTAGAGACTTCCAGAAAGACTTGTTAAGTATTTCTGCAACTTTATGCTGGTCATCTCAGGTTAACAGCCTACTTCTATCAGTCAGTTGTTTCCTGAACTCATAGAATAGTTTCGCTTGGAAGGGACCTTCAAGATCATCTACTTCCAACCCCTCTGCAAGAGACACCTTGCACTACACCAGGTTGTTCAATGCCTCATCCAGCCTGGCCTTAAACACCTTCAGGGACTGAGGGGGCTCCACAACCTCTCTGGGCAACTTCTTCCAGTGTCTCACCACCCTCACAGGAAAGAACTTCTTTCTACTCCTAAGTTATAAAACCCCCTCTATCAATTTGCATCCATTACTCCTACTCCTGCCATCCTGAACCCTATTAAAAAGTCCAACCCCAGCCTTTCAGGTACTGAGAAGCTACTTCGAGGTCCCCCTGAGCCTTCTCTTCTCCAGGCTAAACAGCTCCAACTCACAGCATTTTTCATTAAAAAAAAAAAATGCAAACCACTAAAGGTATTCTAAGAAAATTCCCCCTTGAAGCAGCTTCTCAGTCTTGTAACCATCACATTTCCATTTCTCTTGAGGGAAGCTGTGAGAAGGTGGGGAAAGCACAAGCATGGCAGCTTCTGCTGCAAGGGTGGCAGCCAAATTTGCTTTGGCATTGGAAGCTTTGACTAGACACAGCCAAACTTGCCATTATATTCATCAAATCACCAGCATCACAGTGCAGGGAGTTGTTTCAGTTGGGGTGATCCCTTAAGAATCCAAGTTATATAATACAAAAAGAGAGAAAACTCATAGGTAGGTGGAAATCATAGCAATTTTGGGGTTTGATCTCTGCCTAAAGAAAGTAGCAATTTCTGGCTTCCTGATACTTTAAATCTCACCACAAAACAGGAGGAGGAGGCCACAGCACATGCAACCTGATAATAAATAGCATAAAGGAGACAATTGAGCCACAGCACTGAGTGAATACCCCACCAGGGCTCCCAGGGGAAGGGAGTGGAGAAAACACTTACATTAACCAAACACTGGGTTTGGGGGATGACACTCCATCCCCTTGATAATGCAGAGAAGGCACCTACCAGAGCCTCCTGGTCAGGTCTACTGCCCTCACTCACAGCTTTTATTCATTTGATGGATTGGACTAAATGATCTCTTGAGGTCCCTTCCAATCTCTGGTATTCTGTGATCACAATGAGACACAATAAATTGTTCCACCACCTGCAGCCCCAGAACCCAGTGAAGAACACTTGGTAAGATGCATTTATAGGCTAGGAGCCAAAAGAAACCATACTTGGAAAGAACTGATCCTCTAGTTTTTGCTTCTCTGAAGCAAGAGACGAGGATACTTGAAGGGACATCTCCAAAGAGAGGGAATGCAGGGCATTTGCATATCTTAAAGTCACAGAGTCATATGAATCTGTGCTTCTCATCACATTTTATTATCCATGTCCACTACATACACCTGATCAAGAATTTCAAATGGCATTTGCAAATCTAACTTCCTGTAAACATGCCTGGAAACCACTGCCTATACTTCACTCTGCTCTTTCAAGCATACTAAACGTTTCTCAGGTGATGTGGGAAATGTCTAGGCTTCATTTCCCTTTTTTTTTTTGGTTATTTCAGTATTTGCTAACCCTTGTTCAAACACCTCTATACAAAGAGCACTGAATGCAATTGGGGTGCTAATGGTAAAGAATGTATTTGTCCCTCTACTCAGCTCTGGTGAGGCCTCAACTGGAGTTACTGTGTCCAGTCCTGGAGCCCTCAACATAAGAAGGACATTGAGCTGTTGGAGAGGGTCCAGAGGAGGGACATGAAGATGACTGTAAATTGGAAGGGGGTAGATTCAGGCTAGATATAAGAAAGAAATTCTTTACAGTGAGGGTAGTGAAACACTGGAACACTTGCCCAGAGGGGTTGTGGATGCCCCCTCAGTCCCTGGAGCCAGAGGACAAAGCACTGAGGAGCCTGATCTAGTGGAAGATGTCCCTGCCTATGGCAGGGGGGCTGGAACTTGATGATCTTTAAGGTCCCTTCCAACCTTAACTATTCTATGACTATGATCAAAGGGCTAGAGCAACATCCTTATGAGGACAGGCTGAAGGAGTTGGGGTTGCTCAGCCTGGAGAAGAGAAGGCTCAAGGGGGACCTCAAGTCACTTATCAATACCTCAAGGGGGCTACAGAAAGGCTGGGGTAGGACTTTTTAATAGGGTACAGGGTGGCAGGACTAGGAATAATGGATTCAAATTGGAAGAGGGGAGATTTAGGCTGGAGAGAAAAAAGAAGTTCTTTGCTGTGAGGGTGGTGAGACAGTGGAAGAGGTTGCCCAGAGAGGTTGTGGATGCCCACTCAGTCCCTGGAGGTGTTTAAGGCCTGGCTGGATGAGGCATTGAGAAACCTGGTGTAGTGGGAGGTGTCCCTGCCATGGCAGGGGGGTTGAAACTGGATGATCTTGAAGGTCCCTTCCAACCCAAACCATTCTATGATTTATAATTTAACGTTAGGAGTATAATTTAACGTTAGGATTCTATGATTCTATTGCAACAAATCCCAATGGAGGGGTCAAATAAGCAAACTCCAACTTTGAGTTCTTCTACAATACAAATACTACATACTCCAACACACTAGAACAGAGATTCTCCAATGTTTAACCATCACTCTAATACTCCTTTTACAAAATGTTGATTTTTATAAACTCTGATTTATAAATTTGATTATAAATTTCAATGCCAGAAAATTTACTAGCATCTTTTTGTGCTTAAAGAGGCAGAAAATACAACCATCACAAAAAACCTACCCCTGCCCCAGAGGAAAAGGACAATACTCATGGTTTGAAGCACATGGAACCACTTCAAGCTTGTGTTTTCCATGCCCTTGCATGCCAGGCACTTGCTCTTGCTGTCTCTCTGGCTCCACTCTTTGCTAAAAACCCTTAGTGGGGAAAAAAAGGAAAGCAAAAGAGAACTGAAATAAAGCTTCATAAGCTCCCTGTTCTGTTTGCTGTGAACAGCAGCTGAGTGGCTGCATGGAGGCAAGACAGAAAGGGAAAACTCCCTGAACTGGTGTTGCTGGCCAAGTTTAGTCTCAATAATAAAACTGTAGCAGCCTTCCACCAAGCACCCTTTGGTCAACACACAGACCCAGAAGACACTGTGTTCTCCCAGCTCTTATGCAAATACCTGGGCTAAACTTACAAAAAGGCCACCCAAAACACAGGCCATCCAGAGGCATGGAAAAAAAAAATACAGCTGGCCAAGCTAGCCTGTTTCAGTCATCTCAGCATGGAAATAACACTGGAATTTCCCAGAGTTATTGATTTTAATTACCAAGCTTGGACATCTCTCCTTCATTTGCTCCTGCTTACTTTGGAGCCAACTAAGACTCAGGTAATTTTTTTCTCTCTTTGCTGAAAATGCCAAGGAAAGTCTTTTTCCTGCAGCTTCTAGGAGAACAACAAAAATAATAAGCAGCTACAATACATACCTCTGACCTTGGCCTGGGAAGTAAAACTCAAGATTGTGTCCCATTTCTTACTGCTTAGCCTACAATTTATCACATAATAGCACACTGAAGACACCTGCATGTTCTTGGGGTGGTTTTCCTTGATTATTATTTTCTTTGCCCTCACAAAATGCCTCCTCCAGGTCTCAAAATAGGTCTCAAAATAGGTATTGAGTGTCATGATGGAAAAAGAAAATGTATCAGAACTGGAAACATGAGAGAGTTAACTGGAAGGAATACAAATAGGTTGTCCGAGTAACAAGGGAAAAGAATAGGAAAGCTAAAGAGGAGGTGGAATTAAAGCTGGCCAGGGACATAAAGGGTAACAAGAAAAACTTTTACAAATATGTCAATGAAAAGAGGAAGACTAGGGAAGATGTGGGCCCTTTCCATAAAGAAACTGGAAAGCTGGTCACAGGGGATTTGGAGAAGGCTGAGGTACTCAACAACTTCTTTGCCTCAGTCTTCACTGGTACGGCCTCTGATTCCACAACTGAAGTCTTGAAGAATGTGGCCGTATACCAGGGGAAGCAGGATCCACCCACTGTGTGTGAAGAGCAGGTTCGTGAACACCTGAGAAACTTGGAGGTGCACAAGTCCATGGGACCCGATGAGATCCACCCACGGGTCCTTAGAGAACTGGCAGATGAAGTTGCCAAACCACTGTCCATCATATTTGAAAGGTCATGGCAGACTGGTGAAGTTCCCACTGACTGGAGAAAGGGGAACATAATCCCCATATTTAAAAAGGGAAAGAAGGAGGACCCAGGAAACTACAGGCCAGTCAGTCTCACCTCTGTGCCTGGCAAAGTCATGGAGCAGATCCTCCTAAAAGGGTTGCAAAAACACATGGAGGGTGACACAGAGGTGATTGGAGGCAACCAACATGGCTTCACCAGGGGCAAATCATGCCTGACCAATTTGGTGGCCTTCTATGATGGAGTAACATCATCGGTGGACAAAGGAAGGGCAACTGACATCATCTACCTGGACTTGTGCAAGGCATTTGACACTGTCCCGCATGACATCCTGGTCTCCAAACTGGAAAAGAATGGGTTTGATGGATGGACCACTCGCTGGATAAGGAGCTGGTTGAATGGTCGAACTCAAAGAGTTGCAGTCAATGGCTCATTGTCCAAGTGGAAACCAGTGACGAGTGGTGTTCCCCAAGGATCAGTACTGGGACCAGTGCTATTTAACATCTTCGTAGGAGATATGGACAGTGGGATCGAGTGCACCCTCAGCAAATTTGCAGATGACACCAAGCTGTGTGGTGCAGTTGATACACCTGAAGGAAGGGATGCCATCCAGAGGGACCTTGACAGGCTTGAGAGGTGGGCCCAAGCCAACCTCATGAAGTTCAACAAGGCCAAGTGCAAGGTCCTGCACCTGGGTCGAAGCAATCCCAAGCACAGATACAGGCTGGGTGGAGAGTGGCTTGAGTGCAGCTCTGTAGAGAAAGACTTGGGTGTGTCAGTTGATGACAAACTCAACATGAGCCAGCAGTGTGCACTCGCAGCCAAGAAGGCCAACCAAATCCTGGGTTGCATCAAGAGGAGTGTGACCAGCAGGTCAAGAGAGGTGATTTTACCCCTCTACTCGGCACTGGTGAGACCCCACCTGGAGTATTGCGTCCAGTTCTGGAGCCCTCAACACAGGAAGGACATTGAGCTGTTGGAGAGGGTCCAGAGAAGGGCCACGAAGATGATCAAAGGGTTGGAGCAACTGCCCTATGAGGACAGGCTGAAGGAGTTGGGGTTGTTCAGCCTGGAGAAGAGAAGGCTCAGAGGGGACCTCATAGTAACTTATCAGTACCTGAGGGGGTCCTACAGAAAGGCAGGGGAAGGAATTTTTAACATAATATCGGATGGGAGGACTAGAAACAATGGATATAAATTAGAGGGGGATAGATTTAGACTAGACATAAGAAAGAAATTCTTTACAGTGAGGGTGGTGAAATACTGGAACAGGTTGCCCAGGGAGGTTGTGGATGCCCCCTCTCTGGAGGTGTTCAAGACTAGGCTGGACAGGGCACTGGGCAGCCTGGTCTAGTGGGAGGTGTCCCTGCCTATGGCAGGGGGGTTGGAACTCGATGATCTTTAAGGTCCCTTCCAACCCAAACTATTCTATGATTCTATGATATCAATGACAGCTATTATAGCATTATTCTTCATGTTTTCTGTTATCAGGTGGATGAAAAGTCAAGCAAAAAGCAGAACTAAGATCCACCAAGCTTGTTACTTCTGGCCATGATTTTCCTTTGGAAGAAGTGACAGTGGGATAGTAGGGAAAAGCTGAAAGGACCTAGAGACAGGTAATCACTATAATCCCACTCTTCTGGCTGAGAAGCATTATTACCACACAGGAAAAATCATACATCATTGACAAGCTGCTGTGTTTTATTTATGTTTTATTTCAATTACCTCCATGGAGAAGAGCTCAAAATCAAGCAAGAGGATAGAGCAGCTCTCAAAACTATTCCAAGCATCATTTGCTTTTGTGAATTTCCTTTTCCTGTGTCAATGGTTTTGATTAGGAATTGTTTTCTTCCACTACCAGGTTTGGTTTTCTATTCATATTTGAAATTCTTCTGAATTTAGCAACCCAATACATTTGTCTGATGTCATCCAACACACTCAGAAATTGATCCAGCAACTTAATTATCAGCATTTTTTAGCTTTCAGTGCTGGATGTATTAAAATTCTCTTGAATACTATTATTCAACTGTATATTAGTATATGGATAAGCCAGAGAGGGTTTGAGTACACTTCAAAGTTAATCAGCATCACAGACTGCCTTGTTTGCCACTGACATATCAAAAAAGTAATGTTTTTGTCAAGATGCACCTTGGAAACTAAACAGATACTTAGCAGAAAACCTATACTATTTCCTAATATTTTTTTTGCAATTTTAGATGATGTTGTTAAGTGAGTTTATCCTTTTTTACCTTGTAGTTTTCCTCGTCCTTGAGAAGCTAATTTTAAATTTATTCTTCTCTGTCCAATAAAACTGGTTTTTCCTGGTCCAGACTGAGAAGAATGAATTATTATTTAGCTCAAAACATCCTCTACACTTGAGGCTGTGCTTGCTATGCCAGAACGAGTGGCTACTCAATAACAACAGAAAAAAATCACCTTTAGTCCAAACTGTGGTCAAAGTTAGCTGAAGGAGAGGAAGGAAGGAAAAAAGACCATGGGCCACCTCTGCTCCTCTGAGAGTCCAAAACAAGAACAGAACAAGACCAGTTTGAGAAGCCTAAGGGACTGAAACAAGCATGTGCCATGATGGTTCTNCCTTTAGTCAAAACTGTGCTCAAAGTTAGCTGAAGGAGAGGAAGAACAAGGAAAAAAGACCATGGGCCACCTCTGCTCCTCTGAGAGTCCAAAACAAGAACAGAACAAGACCAGTTTGAGAAGCCTAAGGGACTGAAACAAGCATGTGCTATGATGGTTCTCCTACACATGAGCTCTCAACACTCCTTTTCTCCCTTCAGTCTGTACTGGTCACAGTCTTGCAAATATCTACCTCAGGAACTTAGGTGACACAGCCACATTCATTCCCACCAGCCACCTAAGATGGTAGGATATCCACAAAAGCTTCACTGTTCAACGTGGGATGTGCTGAAAGCAAGACCTAGTCCAATACAGTGTCTATGACATCCTCCAGGCTTCAGTCGTTAAGATACCAAAGGGCTTCACAAAAAATTCAGATGAAAAAGAATTGTTTCAATGTGTAAACAATGTCACTTGAGCCACCTTGGTGACAATAAGGATACAAATTCCTACTGCTGTATCTGATATCACTCTGATATCCAAGAGAACTCACCAAGCTGAAAAACATCAGCTCCTAGAAAAAGTCTTGCAATAGGGGAAGCCAGCAGTACCATGGACACAGAGAAAATAAATCCCTTAAACACCTCCAGGGAGGGGGCATCCACAACGTCTCTGGGCAACCTCTTCCAGTCTCACCACCCTCACAAGAAAGAATTTCTTTCTTATATTTAGCCTAAATTTCCCCTCTTCCAATTTGCATCCATTATTCCTAGTCCTGCCATCCTGAATCCTATCCCACCCTCTCTGCCAGTCCCCTCCATCCACTCTACAAGGGCAGAGGGACAATCTTCTTACTTCTCTGGTGTAAGTCCATCTTGCACACCCAAGCACACCCACTGACACACTCAGTATAACTCTGCTACAGACCCAAGAGGCCACAATGGGATTCCTTGGCAAAACTGCAAAGAGAAANTCCCGCAACACCAGGTGGCGCAATGCCGCATGCAGCCTGGCCTTAAACAACTCCAGGATTGAGTGGGCATCCACAACCTCTCTGGGCAACCTCTTCCAGTGTCTCACCACCCTCAAAGGAAATAATTTCTTTCTTATCTCCAGCCTAACTCTCCACTCTTCCAATTTGCACCCATTACTCCTAGCCCTGCCATGATGGACCCTATTAAAAAGTCTCCATTCCTGGAGACATCCAAGGCCAGGCTTGCTGAGACTCTGAGCAACCTGATCTAGTGCAGGATGTCCCTGCTCACTGCAGGGGGTTGGCCCAAGTGATCTCTGAAGGTCCCTTCCAACTCAGTGATTCCATGATTCCATGCTGAAGATATTACATAACTTCCTGCTAAAAGCAGAGCAGAAATTCAGGCTGGATTTTGCAAACAGAGCCCTTTCTAAGGTTAGTAACAGTCACACAGGAAAAGCAACTTTCAAACTGTCTTACTGCCACGGAAAATACACAAGCCACAGAAATATGTTTTCTCCTCCTTTTAATTTTCAAAAAATTTACACCCTATTCCCAAAGCACCAGAAAGACAGGAACTCGGTGCATAAGATGCATTATCATTTCAAAGCTATAATCATTCTCCAAGGTTAAAAAAAGTCTCCAGCAAAATAAAAGTAAAGGAAATTGTGTAGGTTTACAGGTAAGAACCACATTTTTCACTTCCTAATTTCATTCTGTACTAGACACCACAGGACCCAGAATTATAAGAGAAAGCAGAGGTAACATTTAAGCATTAGGAACAATTGAGTAACCATCAGATTGCAAAATAATCTCTTCATCTTCTCAAGACTGATGAGTTTTTATCCTCATGTTATGATCTTTCAAACAGAAGGAGAGCTGTAACATCACTTTCCATTTCCTTTATGTAATTTCCACAGTATATTGTTGCCATCTATTAGAATTATTTCGTGCACACATATATGTAGGGTTTTTTTTAAGCTTGCAAGCACCACAAAAACCCTAAACATCACAGCAAATGATGAAATGCTTACATCTTGTTCTCTCTCATGTCATTTACTTCTTGGTAAAAAGGTATTAAGGAAAAAAGAGAAGACAGAAGGAGTCATGTTCCTTCTTCACAGCCACAGCCATTGAGAGGCCCAGTGTGTGATTTTGTGTGATGTCCATCTAACCCAAAAAAACCTTACTTTTGTCCTCTGACAGCATAATGGTTCTCCTTCTTAGTAACACCACAGTTCCACCAGCCATGTTAACACTAATGCAGGAATGTTAACAGATTTATCACAAAAAACCCTTTCCAAAGAATGATACAGCAAAAACTTATTGTTTCACTAAAAGAAATGTATGGTAATACAGATGGTTCCACAGAAATACTGAGAAGGGAAAAAAATACTTCCTTTCTGGATTTTATTTGGCACAGGCATTCATCTAGAATTAACCTACCCTGGTTCTTTCCGCGCACTGCAGTGAAAACGTTTAGTTTTCTTAAAATTAATCTAGAACTAACACACTCTGGTTCTTTCTACATGTTTAGTTTTCTTAATCAATGATTTGAGAAGATAAAACTCTCATGATAGCATATTAAAAGAATTTCACTTGCCCAAAGTTCCTCAGATACCTCAGCTAACTTTTACTGATGTTATTTACAGGAAAAAAGCAGAAAAACACTAAGATGTTGAGGCTGAAAGAGCTTGACTTTTACATCATTCTTCCCCGTGACATCCAATGACAGAAAAAAAGAACAACGGGTGCAAGTTGGAACACAGGAGGTTCCACAGAAATAGGAGAAAAAACTCTGTCAAGGTAACGGTGAGAGAAGAGTGTCCCAGGCTGCCTAGACAGGATATGGGGTCTCCTTCTCTGGAAACATTCAAACCCCCACACCTGGATGCCTTCCTGTGTGACCAGATCTGGGTGTTCCTGCACTGGCAGGGGGATGGGACTAGATGGTTTCTCCAGGTCCCTTCCAATCCCTGATATTCTGATTTTCTTCCATTCTAAGGTAGAGTAGAGCTGGCCAGTGGCAGAGCTTATTGTTTGGCTGAGATCCGCCATGATACAGATGTCCTTTCTAGTC
>VZTY01033437.1:43858-59650 GCA_013400935.1 Turnix velox
GGGGAGGTGCTCCAGCCCTCTCATCATCTTGGTGACCCTCCTCTGGACCTGCTTCAACAGCTTAATATCCTCTTTATGCCTACCACAACTGCTGAGGTGAGCGCCATTTGCCAGGCCTGAGGAGAAGGGCCCATGGCGGCCGGTTGCAGGTGCGAAGGCGGCCTCTGAGGGACCTCGACGCCTCAGAGGTGCCGGGGCCGGGCTCCATCCCCGAGGGCTGCGACAGCCGAGGCTCAAAAATGTCCAAAACCGGTAACAAACCGCTAACCCTCCTTATTCCACCTCCTCACAGGAGAACACGCAGAGGGTTGAGGCTCTTAACCCCTTCACGGTCCCTCCCGCTCGCCCCCTTACCATCTGGGCCACCTTCAACATGCCGGCGCAGGAGCGGAAATAAGCGCCGTCCATGAGCTCGGCCTCCGAGCCCGCTGAGGAGGGGGAGGAGGAAGAAGGGGCGGCGGTGGTGGGATGTCCCCCGCTGCTCACCCCAGTGCGGATCACTCGAGCCCCGTGAGACATGGCTCCTGCTCCCCGCTCGGCCGTCGCCCGCCGCGGGACAGAGCAGCGGGATGGGACGGGACGGGACGAGACGAGACGGGGCGGGGCGGTGAGGGGCGGGCTGAGGTTCCCCGGGGCTGCCGAGGGCCGGGCGGAGCTGCCGTACCTTCCCCTCCCCGGCTGGGAGGAGAAGCCGCGGGGCTTTCCCGAGGAGAAGTTCCGACCTTCCCCCTTGGCTGGGACGGGCAGAGGGAGGGCCCCTCCCTGGACGGTCAACCCCCGAAAGTTTGGGTGGAAGAGGCACCATCCCTGGAGACATCCACAACCCGGCTTGCTGAGGCTCTGAGAGACCTCATCTAGTCCAGGATGTCCCTGATCACTGCAGGGGCTTGGAATTAGATGATCCTGAAGGTCCCTTCCAACCCAAACTATGATTCTATGATTTTATGTCCCTGCTCACTGCAGGGAGGTTGGAACTAGATGATCTTGAAGGTCCCTACCAACCCAAACTGTTCTGTGATTCTATGTCCCTGCTCACTGCAATGGACTAGATGTCCTCTGAAGGTTCCATCCAACTCTATGGTCTAGTTAGGGTTGGCCTTTGAAGGTCCCTTTCAACTCTGTGATCCAGTCCCAACCTCCCTGAAATGAGCAGGTTCTTCTCAGTGACATCCAATGATAGGACAAGGGGCAATGGGTGCAAGCTGGAACACAGGAGGTTCCAGAAAAATATGAAAAAAATCTTTATGAGGGTGAGAGAAGAGTGTCCCAGACTGCCCAGAGAGGGTGTGGGGTCTCCTTCTCTGGAGACATTCAAACCCCACCTGGACACCTTCCTGTGTGACCTGATCTGGGTGTTCCTGCTCCAGCAGGGGGACTGGACTCAATGATCTGCAGGTCTGTTCCAATCCCTGACATTCTGTGATTCTATGAATAGCTCCTTCAGCAACTAGAAAGGGGAGAAGACAGGTAAGATCAAATGATCTCCAACACAAATAAGGGAATGGAAAAAAAACCTAACCTGAGCAAACATGGGGTTGCCAGAACAGGCAATGCAATCAATCTAAAATTGATAAATTCTAATATTCATCAATATTAGAATATAAAAAGCAAGCAGTAGATACTTTAGGAATTCCAGTAAATAATGCTGGGCATCTGTTTAAATATCACCTAGACATTGAGTCATAAAACACTCATCACAACTATTATAATCTCACTTGTGGATAAGGTTTTGTTTATTTTGTTATAGGGTCCAGGATGGCAGGACTAGGAGTGATGGATGCAAATTGGAAGAGAGGAGATTTAGGCTGAAGATAAGAAAGAAATTCTTTGCTGTGAGGGTGGTGAGACAGTGGAAGAGGTTGCCCAGAGAGGTTGTGGATGCCCCCTCAATCCCTGGAGGTGTTTAAGGCCCGGCTGGATGAGGCATTGAGCAACCTGGTGTAGCGGGAGGGGGCCCTGCCCATGGCAATAAAAGATGCCACCTGTCCCAACAAATTTAATCTCAGATCATTAGATTGGCTTCAACTTTGCAGATCTACACTGCTGGGAAAGAATTTTTTGGGTTATTTTTTGTTTCCCCTCCCCACCCCTAACTTCTCTTTACATTTCCAATTCACAAACATGCACATTACACATTATGGGTTTCTTGTAAGCCCTGTAAAGGAATTTTCTAGCAACTTTTATACTTCCTAATAAGAAAAACATTTTTTCTTACTCACTGATTCAGCTCCCTTAGTTCTCCTTTTGAAATGGTGCATGGGAACAAGGCCCTGCTGAACTGAGTTCAGCCCAGTGAAACAGAAATTCCTTGCAGTTAAAAACCTTTTAAAGAAGTCATATTTTCTACACAGAAAAACAGGCGTCTTCTCCAAATCCCTTTAGACAAAGTCAGTCTAAAAACACTGCCAAATTTGATGTTTTCATTACAGTTACCATGCTATTTATTATTATTTATTATCATGAAAAAAAGAGGTGCTGACAACCCCTTAATAAATCAAATTTGCTGGCCATAAGTTGACATAAAATATCCTTACACATGTGGGTGGCTTGAGGCTTCCTTAGAAACTGTCTGAAACAAGTTATTTATAATGTCAGGTACTTTAGTTTTGCAAACTGATTACATTTTTTTATTCTTCTAAATAGCCTCTATGAAGAATTTCCCTAATGATTTCATCACTCACCATGATTTCTTTTAAGGAAGGTTTCTTTCAGTCTCATGGATGCCAAGCTATGCTTCCTGGCACAGATCTTGTTTTAACTGCTCTATGATAAACCACAACCAGGTTATCTTTATCAATATTAGAATATACAAAAGCTTAACAGTTTGCAAGCCATTATTTAAGATTAAGGCACTGGGAGGTGCTGCGATTGAGAGACGGGACGCTGCTTGATGCAAGCAAAATGTCACTTTGTTGTACCTACTGACATACTTTTATACCTTCCTATATGGAACATACTAGAATCTTGTACCAATTGCTCAATACCTTACAAAAGGCGCTTACTGATTTGTTAAAGCAAATACCAGCACCGCCTCCAAGGCAGTCACAAGGTAAGCAGGGCATCCTTGGTCATGCAAAGGACTCTGCAAACCAAGCACACTATTCCCTCTAGGCAATGGCACCATCTTGCTTCTCCCAAGGCTTGCCACCCAGGAGTTCCAACATGGCCGCCGTCAGTTGTGTTCTGCCTAGGTCAGCCATGTCGCATCCTTCAGGGAGGGGGAAAAAAAAGGTAACCTTTTGTGTTCTTATGCTCTTCCTTCAGGCCCAAAACAGGAGGAGAGAATTTCTGTAGTAATTCTAAGCTTGCAGCAATCCCTTCCAATTTTACAAAGACATTCAGAACTTCAAGAAACAGACAGTTGGTACCTGGGGGACAGATGAGAAACGAGAGAGATGAGAAAGAATACAGGAAGTAAGATAATTATCTTTCTAAAAGGAAAGTGCAAGGCAGATGAGGTTGGTGGAAGAAGAAGCAAGGCCACGCATAAAGCAAATCCCTGTCTAGTGTGGGGGGATTTTAAGTTCAGAATTAAGAATTCAGCTCACAAATATGCCTTTAGAAGACATTCTGCATGTCTTCCCTTGAGTATCAGCTGTGAAGGCTCAGAGAGATGCTATTTATTTTGACAGAGTCTGCCCTTATGTGGTACTGGTGTGGTTTTGTCATAGAATCATAGAATGGTTTGGGTTGGAAGGGACCTCAAAGGCCGTCTAGAGGGGGCTGCACTGCCATGGGCAGGGACATTTTCCACTACACCAGGTTGCTCAATGCCTCATGCAGCCTGGCCTTAAACACCTCCAGGGATTGAGGGGGCATCCACAGCCTCTATGGGCAACCTCTTCCAGTGTCTCACCACCCTCACAGGAAAGAACTTCTTCTCTCCAGCCTAAATCTCCCCTCTTCCAATTTGCATCCATTATTCCTAGTCCTGCCCTCCTGGACCCTACAACAAATAAACAAAACTTTATACACCAGTGAGATTATAATAGAATTATAGTTTGGTTTGGAAGGGACCTTCAAGATCATCTAGTTCCAACCCCCCTGCCATGGCCAGGGACATTTTCCACTACACCAGGTTGCTCAGTGCCTCATGCAGCCTGGCCTTAAACACCTCCAGGGATTGAGGGGGCATCCACAGCCTCTATGGGCAACCTCTTCCAGTGTCTCACCACCCTCACAGCAAAGAACTTCTTTCTTATCTCCAGACTAAATCTCCCCTCATCCAATTTGCATCCATTCCTCCTAGTTCTGCCATCCTGGACCCTGTAACAAAATAAACAAAACCTTATACAGCAGTATAAGATCATAATATATGTGATTATAATAGAGATATAGTGATATAGAAATTATAATAGATGTGATGAGTGTTTCATTACTTCATTGTTCTAGGTGATATTTAAACAAAACCCCAACATTGATAGAAATGCTGTCTAAATTATGACTTTAGACCAGACCATCACAGTTAACACAAAATCATGAAACATTTTTTTTATAAACACAGTCATGTTCTTTGCCCTTAAGATAGGTACAATAAATATCATTTAATAAATAATATCTATTCCTGAAGTATTTCTACTAATGAGAAACCAGTGACTAGACTTGAATTCTACCTGTATTTCTAATCACATTTTATCAGTTGACATTTGGATCATTTTTATGCTTTTGATTCTTTTATCTTTCCCAGCAATGGAAAAGAGCACACAGGGTTTTAATGACACATTTTATCTGTGAAGATAAAATGCATAGTTGGTAGCCCTTCTCCCTCCTCACAACTGGATAATTTTAGCAAGCAGCACACAGCCTGACCTTTGTTGTGGAGACCAGATGCAATTTGCAGACAAATATAGGTTTTTAAATAGTGTCTTGGCTTCCCTTCCACTGAAATCCTGTGACTCTGACAGATAATCAAGAATAAAACAATGTGATTGAGACCAGAATCATCTGGCTGCTGATAAATCCTTGCTGCATGGTTTACACCTAAGCAAAAGCATATAATTTAGTTATAGGGAGAAATAAAGAAGTTTTCTGTAGCAGAAAGATCTCTATAATACCACGTATAATCTTCCATCTAGGTTTTGAAGTCTGGAAGAGAGCCCAAATCTTCTTAATCCAGTAATAAAAGATTTAACAGCACTTTTAAATGAGGAAAACTTTGTGTAATATTAGAAAATAATCACATTACACTCCCAACATAATTCCTGGAAAAAAAAAAAAGTCCTTAGGTGATTCATATTTGAAAGTAATTCTCCAAGGCATCTGTTTTGAAATTCATCATCTTGTGTCATACTTCTGCTTGACTCAAAGATGATTAAATAACCAGCTTCAAATTAAAAAAACCCTTCATTTGTTAAACTAACAACTCACAGGTGATGCCAGTAGGCAGGGAAGGAGGGAGGATTTGCTTTGTTTCCAGCACTGGTGCCTTGACAATTTTTCTATGGATTTAACCTGTGTATCATTTAATAGGATTAAGAAGCCTAGATTTTAATTAGGGTAGATTAATGGCCTAAAGTGAAAAGAGGAAAAAGAAATCATAGTCTTCTGAAAAACAAAATGTATTACCTTAGTAATACATTTTTAGTAGGTTGTTTTGTGATATTCTCAGTAGGTTAAACAGCAAGTATTAAGTGACTGTTGTCTAGACTTATGCCTTGGAGCCTGCTGGGTTTGAGAAACCTGTTAAGACAAATGTGTTTCATGTGCATTTTTCCTTCAGACCTACAGGGACAGGTTCCAAAAGCAACCTCCTGGCTGTGAGAAGCTGTTTGAATATGCAAACTGACAGAATTCTTAGTAGTATATATTTTACCCTGAAAAAGAAATTTAAAAAAGCAAGGTTCTACTCCCAGTTTATGAAACATGAACACTTGGGCCAATTATTTTTTTGTTTTCAAAAGTTTGGGGTTTTTTTTCTCTGCACAAAGCCACCTCTTACAAGGAGACAGAGTTGATCTTGGTTTTGATTTGTAGCATTGAGTAGCAATTTTTAGAAGTTACAAAGTTGGCACGGTGAAATAAGATTTATTGAGGGTTTAATAACAATGTCTAGAAAAATACAAAGTTAAATTTTAAAAGAAGCAGTTGGAAATTTCATGGTACAGGACAAAGGTGGTGTTAGGTATCTCTCTCTAAGGATGACACTGTTTTATAAATAATTTTCATCTTATCTTAAAATACACCGTTTTCGATTGTAACAGGAGTGTTCAGGAAGACTTTGTCCTTCTTCCAAGCTTTTCTCAAATGAAAATATTTTCTCCTGAAAATATTTTCTACTATAGAACTCTTTTGGACAAAACCTTTACTGCAAAGTTCGTGATCGCCAAGATATAAAGCTTAAATATGTATTTCCAGCATAGCAGGAGGTAACCACGAAGGCAAAGAACTGTAAAGAGAACGGAAAAAAATATATATTAGAAAAAATAAATTTATTTACTTGAGGGTACTGTGGATTCTATGACAAAAGGAGAAACAACAGACTGACTGAAGTATCACTCTTTGACCTCTTTGTGTGGCCACCAGAGTCAACACTGTAAGGAACTTGATATTTTGCATAAAAGTATGGAAGTAGAAGTAGACAAAACATGACATATTTCAACTCAGCACTTCCACATTACACTGCCCCAGTGAGAATATTACAGTATGGACTCCCACCAGTCCTGTACTTGCTGCTTTTTAACATCACTTGCATGGAAAGATGTGGTAGATGTGATGAGATGTGACAGAGAGCAGCTCTGTGGAAAAGGACTTGGGGTACTGAAGGATGAAAAGCTGGGCATGTGCCAACTCTGTGCACTCACAGCTCAGAAGCCAACTATATCCTCAGCTGCATCAGAAGAAATGTGGCCAGAAGGTGAAAAGAGGTGATTCTGCCCCTTTACTTTGCTCTGGTGAGACCCCACCTGGAGTTACTGTGTCCAGCTCCGGGGCTATCAGTACAAGAAGGGCATAGAACCACTGGAGAGGATCCAGAGGAGGCCACAAGGATGAGCAGGGGATGCAGCACCTTTGCTGTGAGGACAAGTTGAGAGAGCTGGGGCTATTGAGGCTGGAGAAGAGAAGGCTGCACCAGGGGAAACCTCACAGTGGCCTCCCAGAGCCTGAAGGGGCTACAGGAAAGGGGGGAGGGGCTGTTTGCCAGGGCATGGAGACACAGGACAAGGGGCAGTGGTTTGAAACTAGAGCAGGGCAGGGCAATAAGAAGTTCTTCGCCATGAGGGTGGTGAGACACTGGAATGGGTTGCCCAGAGAGGTGATGGAGGCTTAATCCCTGGAAACATCCAAGGCCGGGCTGGATGAGGTTCTGAGCAACCTGATGTAGTCCTGCTCACTGCAGTGTGTTGGACTAGATGGGCTTTGAAAGTCCCTTCCAATTCTATGATACTAAAGACCAAAGGGTAGTCACGTGTGACTAGTCCACATGTGTGAGCTCAAGTGAACACTCCTGCACTACTGCTGTGCTCCAGGGATTGCCCAGAGCCCACCTGTACCTCAGCACAGCACACTGAGCATCAAAATGGCTTTGTCTGCAGAGAAAACTTGGATTCAAATGCTGGCCTGGTCATCTTCTTCTACAGCAGTACCAGTCAGGTTACCCATTCCAGAGGTTTTCTGCTGATGAATGAAGTTATTCCTCAGCCCAAGTAACAGTGACAGTAATGACTTTTTCACAATGAGGGTTAGAGAAGAGTGTCCCAGGCTGCCCAGAGAGGGTGAGGAGCCCCTTCTGTGGAGTCATTCAAACCCCACGTGGATGCCTTCCTGTGTGACCTGATCTGGGTGTTCCTGCTCCAGCAGGGAGATTGGACTTGATGATCTCTCCAGGTCCCTTCCAATCCCTGACATTCAATGATTCTGTGACTTGGAGATACCTTGACTTCATCAGAAACTGATTACAGAATAAGACTTCTGTAGCAAACTACATTTATTTGGTGATGTGTAGAACTATGCAGTGTCAGTGGTGGTGTCTCCTTGCAGGCTGTGCACACAGGAACCAGAAGAACAGCTGTGGACTACTTGAGTTGCACTGATGAAGTCCACTTTGAAGCCAGTGTTTAAGATCCTGTTAATTTCTGCCCTGCTGTTCAAACAGACAATGTTCAAAATGCTCTTAGGGTAAGACCAGAACGTTTTGTGATGATACCTGAACCTAATAAAGCTGACACTGCAGATGGGATTAACACTCATTTCTTGGAGGGGAGGTGCCATAGGACAAGAAAGAAGAGACACAAGTTACAGCATGGGAGATTTTTAGATATTAGGGGGAAAAAAAAGAATAAAAATCATAGAATGGTCTGGATTTAAAGGGATCTTAAAAATCACCTAGTTCCAACCCTTCTGCCATGGGCAGGGACACCTCCCGCTACACCAGGTTGCTCAATGCCTCATCCAGCCTGGCCTTAAACATCTCCAGGGATTGAGGGGGCATCCACAACCCCTCTGGGCAGCCTCTTCCAGTGTCTCACCACCCTCAAAGTGAAGAATTTCTTTCTTATCTCCAGCCTATACCTCCCCTCTTCCCAATCTGTATCCATTACTCCTTCTCCTGCCTTCCTGGACCCTATTACCATCAGTGATCTGGGTGGCCACTTCAACACTACTAAGGTCAGGTGGTTCATCTCAACCTTCCAACAGAGGACTTTGTCTCCCCGAGTCTCATCTCATGCAAATTAAATCTGTGGCCCTATAAACAGGAGATGATGCAAAATATTATTAGAATAGAAAATTATAGCATTCTTCTTTTCCCATAATTACTTTTCCTAAGCAAGAAAAGCCCTATCTAAAATCTTTCTAATAGAGGACAACTTGGGGATAGACAATTTGCTAACTAAATTCTCACAGATCATGAGAGACTTAATGGGTTTGGAAGGCAAGAAAACTACATTTAATAGTGTATTTAGACAGTGCATTAGACAAGCACTATTATCAGGCATTAGAGGAGATTCCAAACCTCCCATGAGACACTGACCATTCATGCATTTTGCATAAAGCCTGAATCAGCATTGGAAGCTTCTCCAGCAGCAAGCAAGATGCTGTCAATAGCAGTGGCTGAGCAGCAGATCGAAAGCTACAGACTGTCAAGGGGAGAAGACCCTGAAGACAGGGATGTGTTCATCCAATTCCCAAGCCCTCAGCTGAGCAGTGTTCAGGTCTCTGTGCTCATGGCAGTAACAATAAAGCTTCAGAGAGAACACAGGATTTGTGAACACTCCAGAGAGGACAAATGCAGAAGCACCAACAGTCAACAAAGTAGCTGTAATTCACAATTACCTTCTACAGCTGAATTTGACTGCTGCTGACACAAAAAGTCATGGAATCATAGAATGGTTTGGGTTGGAAGGGACCTTCAAGCTAATCTAGTTCCAACCCCCTGCCATGGGCAGGGACACTAGATCAGGTTTCTCAGAGCCTCAGCAAGCCTGGCCTTGGATGTCTCAAGGGATGGGACCTCCCCCACCTCTCCAGTTCCTCACCAAGTGATTAATACAAAAAATGAACTCACTGAAGAAGCTGCCCAGCTGTTGTAATTGTGACTGTCCAACTCTTTGGTGACTGAAGCTGCATCTACAATGGCAGCAATGAGGTACAAAATGAAGGCACTTGCATTAAAACAAAGACCCTGTTGAAAAAAAACACCAAAAAACAAAGTAAGTAGTTTGTTACCAATTTCTATTCAAACACTGTAACACTCATCTGAATTACAATGTGCACACAAGCAACATATACAACAAATGGGATTCTTGACAACTTCTCCCTTCTTCCAAGTTTCTGTCTCTAAGATCAAAATTTAAGTGGTTATTTTGAAGGTCCTCAAGCATTAAAGCACATTTTGGACAAACTGTTCTCTCCATTGCACTAAATAGAGAAGCCTTAAAGCTGCTGTGCTGTGATATTCCAAAACTGATAATGAGGACACAGCTTGGTTATCACAATCCAAGTGTTAAGAGAGTAAGAACATGAAAGTACATTAAAAAAGGCCCTAAAAAACCCCAGCATTACTTTTCTAATATACACAAAGATAACACTCTAGGAATCAATGAGTCCAAGGTATGTGAAGAATATTTACAAAGCTTACAAAACTTTGGTTTTCCCCACTTTAGAAGGAGAGAAAGAAGGTAAAATTTTTTCAGTCATATTCTCCCACCTTTCACCACCTTCTCCTTATCCCTGTTTTTGAGGGAAGAAAGAAGCAGATAAACGAAGGAAGAGAACAGGAGCCAACCATGGCAGATGTTATGTTTTCTTCTCCAAGAAGCAGAGTTAATATCTCAGTATCATTAGCAGGAAAGAGGCAAAGCAGGTAACACTGATCTCACATCACACTACAGAGAACAAGCAAGAACAGTTTGGGTTTTTCATGTAAAAGAACAGGAAAGGAAGGGAGAACAGAAGTCCGGGAAGATGAAAGACTGATGAAAAAATTATGAGTATCTTTTTAAAAGTAATTTTAATACTTTGTCCTTTATTTACTCACTACTTGGCTATGGGAAGTTCATCCTTACTCTTTTAAAAAGGTCCTCCAAAACCCCATCCTGCTACTTATAGAGTCATAGAATGGTTTGGGTTGGAAGGGACCTTAAAGATCATCTAGTTCCAAAACTCCTGCCTTGGGCAGGGACACCTCCCACTAGACCAGGTTACTCAATGCCTCATCTAACCTGACCTTAAACACCTCCAGGGAGGGGGTATCTTGTTTAAGGCATTTGAATTTGGCTATAAAATATATATTTAGTTCACTAGGTTTAGGTGGAACACTCATGATTTGCTTTGCACCTTGTTATAAGTGCAGGGATTGGTGACTCAGTTCAGATGGGGTCCTGACAATGTTGCACCTGGATCTGTTCCCTTCACCTTCTGGCCCCATATTTGCACTCCAGAACACCACACTAATATCACAGCCCTTGACTTTGTTGTTATTTGTCAGTCTGAGGGTGGGCTTAGATGATGAGAGGGCTGAAGCACCTCCCTTATGAGGACAGGCTGAAGGAGTTGGGGTTGTTCAGCCTGGAGAAGAAAAGGCTCAGAGGGGACCTCAGAGTAGCTTCTCAATACCTGAGTGGTCTACAGAAAGGCTGGGTATATGATGGCAGGACTAGAAATAACAGATGTAAATTGGAAGAGGGGGGATTTAGGCTGGATAAAGGAAGAATTTCTTTATAGTGAGGGTGGTGAAACACTGGAACAGGTTGCACAGAGAGGTTGTGGATGCCCCTTCAATCCCTGGAGGTGTTTAAGGCCAGGCTGGATGAGGCATTGAGCAACCTGGTGTAGTGGGAAGTGTCCCTGCCCATGGCAGGAGGGTGAGAACTAGATGATCTTGAAGGTCCCTTCCAACCCAAACCATTCTATGATTCTATGATTTGTAAGACTTCCCATGCAAAAAGCCTTTTTACAGTTTTCAGAACAGGCTGAAGGGCAGGCACATCCTCCCGTGGTTCCTTTGTCCTTGCAACTTTGGGACATTAAGGAAAAAAAGCCACTTACCCACCTCTCCCCAGATAATCATATGCAGTGCTTTGGCACTCAGATGGAGTTCAAGTCCTGGCCCTTGAGGTTTTATCCATGCACTTATAAACCAGTTGAGCTAATAAAAGATATTATCTCTATCATCAGATTTCACCCTCTTCTATTTTACTTGGCCATTACAGCAATAAAACATCAAACTGTCAATTTTAGGATAAGATGCTGACAATTGCCAGGTTGGGATGAACTTCTGCGAAGCACTGATTTTTCAGACTCCACATATGATTGCCTGGAGTTATTTGTTGTTGTTATTTTTAGATTTTCTGCTTCCAAAAAGACTCAATTACCCTGGAAAGCTACAAATCCCTGCAATATCTTGTCACGTAGGAAAGAAAAAAAAGCACCTAATTTTTTGTGAAGTGCTGCTCTGGGAAATAACACTGTTGGGGAAGATGGAATGCAATGCAAGCTGAGTGGGCCTTTACTGCCAATATATTACTTAAACCAAATGGTTCATGCTAAATTACCATCTGCCTCTTAAATTTAGATTTACCAGGTTTTAAAAGCTTCCATTGATTGTGTTAGTGAAGAAGTGGAGTTATTAAGGGCACGTCTTTTGGATTAATTTGCAGTAAATGTAACTGCATCTTAAGCAATTTCATAATGTGCTTAACCTGCAGAAAGTGAATTTATGGCTGGGAAGTCCAGATGTCATTTTGGATAGAGCACACAACAGTCTGAGCTGTCGCCCTAAGGAGGCAAAGCAATATCTAGAAATTACTAAAACTGAGGATACTTCAGAAAAGAGGGAGAAATTGAGGAGAAACTCACTCAAAAAAAGTCTGGCTTTGCTGCTCTGAATGAAGATATTAACAACATCACTCTGAAAAGTGACCAAACCTTCCTTCTGAGTAGCCAGGAGTGGCAGAGATACAATTCAAAGGCTGTTCCCAACTACCTTAGGGCCAAACAATCTGTAATGTGAGTGTCTTTCATTTATTTTGAATTTATTTTCTCTTCATAGCACACCTTTTATTATAAAAGCAGACTAACTTCTTGGAAAAGGAAACACAACATCTTACCTACATTATGTTTGGAACTTGGATGAAGAAACACACTCAATATAACATAGAAAGAAATCAGAGTCCAGTTTTTTATCACACAGGTCAGTGACAATTAATTTATGTGCAGCTTTTGCCTTATAATAGTGTTAAACTGATGAAATAAGGGTAAAAATTAAAGCTGTATTCAACTGGACACAAAGATGCTTTCCTTACTTACTTTTAATGCAATGAGGGGAAAGAAAGAAAAAAAAAACAACCCACCTTTAAATGCAGCCAGACACATTACTGCTGGTGTTGAAATAATCCAACATTTCTATAGCAATGTTATAGCCTTAATGGTGATTGCTGGTCATGAAACTTAAGAACAGAGAAGCTACCTGAACATTACCCTGCTTGTTCTCATTAGTAATTGCTAGAACTGGCTATTTTTTACAGCAGCAAATGGGAAGATGAGAAGAGAACTGAATTTTAGTCACGTAGGCAATACAGCTGATAACAAGCCAAGGAGCCAAATATATTTTAGCATTAAAATAACAAAATTCTAGTCAATAATCACAGAATCACAGAATGATTGGAAGGGACCTTAAAGATCATCTAGTTCCAACCCCCCTGCCATGGGCAGTGACACCTCCCACTAGACCAAGTTGCACTTTAGCTAGTGAAAAAAAAAATAAAAGAAGAAAAAAAAGATGAACAAGAATTGTATCTCACTGCATCAGACAAATCCAAAGCCAAAATTTACAATAATTCTTGGAGAGGTTACAAACCACCAGCTGGCGAGATGACAATAAATTTTAAGTTCTATTACTCTGTGATGAATATCATGTAAAAATAATACTGCGGGGAGGTACAGCTGGCCAGGTTTGCTCAAACCACAGAATCTGGGACTGAATTATAAGCCCCCATGAAATTTTTTCTGTCATTACATAAGCTGTTTATATGAATGTCCCTGCCCATGGCAGAGGGGTTGGAACTAGATGACCTTTAAGGTTCCTTCCAACATAAACCATTCTGTGATTCTGTGACTTGCTTTAAGACTTGAGCTAAAGGCAAAGGGTTACATGACACATAAATTATATATATATATGTACATATAAAGCTAATTTTCATCACCATTTTCACAGGAGACCATCTATGGACTGTCAGAGTGCTGCAAGCTCTGAACCACCCTTCAAAGAATCACAGAATGACAGGGACTGGAAGGGACCTTAAGAGATCATCTATTCCAATCCCCCTTTACTGAAGATTACCAGGGTCCCACTTCAAATTCATGGTGTTAATTCAAGTAGGGACTTCTGTTTAAGCCATATGGCCAGGTCTGTTAACTCAGAGCAAGCAGAAACAGCCTCATCCTTTATAGGATGGAATCACTACAGGGAGAAAAAGAGAGAGGCCACTGCATGTAAGTATCAGTCAAATGCATGTTAGTAGAAATCAAGTCACTAGACCAATCACTGGGTGAATGAAATGGTGAAAACATTGTAGGAAAAGTGTTTTAAAAGCATCTGAGTAGTATGAAGGTTAAACAGAGAAGGTACACAGCCACTTAGTAATAGAAAAATCTACAGAAAGCAAAAGGATAGTTTATTAAAATAAACCATGTAATGCATCAATACTTTATTCTCTTAAAAAAAAAAACAAAGAAAGGGTGTATTTACCACAGTGGTCCATGGCACTTGGGGGATCCTGGTGTAGGTCATTGTCATGTAGATGATCAGGAAGAAGAGGGTGAGAACCCAGTAAAACACAGCTACAAACATCACCCAGCCAAAGGCTGGATATAGAAAATATTCTGTTCCAGCAATCAGGGTCCATACCAGCAGCCCCAAAACCTGCAAAAGATAGGAAGGAGAAAGAAAAAACTGCTTAAAAGTCTCATCAGTACCTGAAGGGGGGCTGCAGAAAAGCTGGGGTAGGACTTTTTAATAGGATCCAGGATGGCAGGACTAGGAGAAATGAATCCAAATTGGAAGAGGGGAGATTTAGGCTTATTATGATCTTATTATCACAGAATAGTTTGGGCTGGAAGGGATCTTAGAGGTAGAATCATCAAATCATAGAATAATTTGGGCTGGTAGGGACCTTAAAGATCATCTAAGTTACCCCCGTTTGAGCAGCTACTTAGTATCTGTTTATTTGGTCTGCAATTCATCTTCCAAACTTGATTCAATCCTCAATTTGTCATCTTGCATATTTGCAATATATTCCAGTAAAATTATTTTCAATATTCATCCACATCTGCACCATAAAAGCACCACACAAATGCCCATGCTGCTATTTTTCTTCTGGTTTTGCAATATAGAAGACACATAACTGTCTTTTTAAGAGCATTTCTGCAGTGTTTTCACCAATTCAACAGTTAGAATTTCATAGGAAGCCCTAGAACTTGCCTAGATGAGGATAAAATCACTTCTCCCTGCAGCACACCAGGGGAGGGCAGCATTGCCCCACAAGAAACACCTCAAATAGCATTAACGAGGTGGTTTAAAACACACACCACACTTTAAAGCCAAGTAATTAGTTCAGCAATGTTTCTCACAGTTCACTTTAATCCCATTTCCAGCAACATTTTCCTAATAGTAGCAATTCAGTTAATAATGTCTCAGATAGCCCGAATGACCCATGATTAGATTAAAAACAAACTCAATTTTAGCACAACAAGTGCTTTAAGATTAAACAATCTTGATAGATTGTTTAGCTCACAGAACACCATTTTCTTAGGGTACAAAAGTTGCTGCCCATCCACTTTAATCTAAATGTAAATTAATCATCCAGAAATTACACCAATGAACAACTGGTCCCCTGCTTGATAAATAATTATCAAAGATTTACCCTGTATCTGGATATCTAGTAAAACATCATGAACAGAAGCTTGAAGATCAGACAAAAAAAAAGAGAAATTAATTACTGAACACCATTACCTACTGGCAAAAGTGTTGGTTTTTTAAAAAGCTTTTAAAAATAGACATAGATTTTTTCATAAAAAAACACAGGACCCTGAAAACCATTTAATACTAAATTCAGAACAACTAAGATTGATAAGGACACCTCTGCTCACATAATGAATAGTTTCTGGAAAGAGTAAAAACTTCCCAAGCAGCACATTGTTAAAATGGGAAAATGTGGAGAACACAAAACTTAGATCACCTCACAACAAAGCTATCAAGAATCATCGAATGGTTTAGGTTGGAAGGGACCTTCAAGATCATCTAATTCCAATCCCCCTGCCATGGGCAGGGACACCTCCCACTACACCAGGTTGCTC
>VZTY01033437.1:64801-75101 GCA_013400935.1 Turnix velox
GACCTGATCTGGGTGTTCCTGTTCTAGCAGGGGGATGGGACTCGATGATCTCTCCTGGTCCCTTCAAACCCCTGACATTCTGTGATATTTGACTGATACAGAAGGGTTTTGACTTTTTTTCTTCTTGCTATGGTGAAATGCAATAAACATTTGTACTGCATTGGATCAACGTCTTAAATCTATGAATCGACAACAATTCCGCCGGTGGCCACTAGAGAGAGNAGCCCTCTTCAGGTATTGAGAGGTCTGTGAGGTACTGTGAGGTCCCACCTGAGCCTTTGAAAAAAAAGCCTGAAAGATATAAATATAGCGTAAGTCTACAATGAATAAATCAATCAGATGTAATTCCAAAATAAAACACAAAATATGCAAGTCTGGTTTGTGTTGCAGTCAGAGAAAAGTTGATTAACTTTTAAAAATGGAAAGATTTAAACTTAAATAATATTTCCATTAACAAGAATGTGAAGAATCTAAGATAGGCAAATTCAAGATCTGTCAGCTGCATTTCTTAGAGATAAAGATCCTTGCTTAAGTACCTCTGAATTTTCAAGAACTGTGCTAACTACAATAATCCAATCACTATATTGCATTAGCTTTTCTTTCCCAGTTTTAAACACTTTTTAAATGGAAAATATCACAATGAGTTGGCATGAGTTAATCACTAACATCTCCCTCCTCTTTATCAACAACATTGAGTATCCCTTTTGCTCCACAAGCACTCAACAGCTCTAAGTATTTACTCTGGCAGAAGCTCCTTGGTGGAGAACAGCTTTGTGATGCACCTGGACTGTCTTCTGGTAAAACAGTTCTGCAGAAAAGAATTGAGGTGCTACAAACATGCAAGAAATTAGTTGAATTCAGTGTAGTTTTGCAGGTTGTACATCAAACAGGAGAGGAAAATAAAAAGGCTGACATGTTTTGCTGAGATTTTTCAGAGCTTTGCCTGCCTAACAAAATCTAGAAAGCTACAGAGCTCACATCATGCCAGGAGTCAGAATGGATACACCAATGAAGCATTTCATCATTCATATCAAAGCAGTTTTCGTGACAAATTGAGTGGCAGTGACAGGACTTGAGTCTCTCCCACCTTTGAAAACATTTCTCTTTGTCATGAAATTGTGGGGGATGACGTGATAGAGAGCAGCCCTGTGGAAAATGACTTGAGGAACTGATGGATGAAAAGTTGGACATGAGCCAACAGTGTCTGCTCAGAAGCCAACCCTGTCCTGGGCTGCATCAGCAGAGCTGTGGCCAGAAGGTGGGGAGAAGTGGTTCCGCCCCTTTGCTCTGCTCTCCTGAGATCCCACCTGGAGATACAGCATCCAACTCTGAAGCCCTCAGCACACTGAGGACATGGACCTGTTGGAGAGGGTCCAGAGGAAGGTCATGAGGATGATCAAGGAAGGGGCTGGAGCACCTCTGCTGTGAGGACAGGCTGAGAGAGCTGGGGCTGTTGAGGCTGGAGAAGAGAAGGAACCCAAGGAGACCTCACAGCAGCCTCCCAGTGCCTGATGGGGCTACAGGCAAGCTGGGGAGGGGCTGTTTGCCAGGGCATGGAGACACAGGACAAGGAGCAGTGGTTTGAAACTAGAGCAGGGCAGGGTTAGGTTAGACATTAGGAAGAAGTTCTTCCCCATGAAGGTGATGAAGTACTGGAAGAGGTTGCCCAGAGAGGTGGTGGAAGCCCCATCCTTGGAGATATCCAAGGTCAGGCTTGCTGTGGCTCTGAGCAAACTCATCTAGTGCAGGATGTCCCTGCTCAATGCAAGGAGTTGGACTAGATGGCCTTTCAAGGTCCTTTCCAACTCAACACATTCTATGATTCTTTCAAAAATCGTACATGTTTCAGTCTCTCCTATTTAACAGAATTTCTAAAAATTTTCTGAGCTCCCTGTGTGAGTGACATGGTGATCTGCCTCACTGCAACCAACAACTGAGAAGAACTCCAAGATGGGAGAGAGCAAGGAAACCACACTGTCCATCCCAGCAGCACACAGCAATGTTCAAAGGTTGCTTCACCTGAGAAATATGTGTGGAATGCTCAAGACCACAGCCAACAGGAGTAACAGCAGCCAAAATGAGGTAGATTAAGAAGAAAAAGCAACAGATGATTTCTAAACAATGAAGCATCCTCTCCCCCATCACAACTGTGAAATGACTGCAGCAGAATTTGTTTCTCACAGTTTCTCGGGATGTTTTGTCTGGAAACATAGCTACGAGCAGAGCAGTTGATATTCAGAAGGTAAACAAGAAATAAGACTTTGCTGGGGTTGTAAATTTTGTTGCATGTAATTAAAAACGTCACAATGCAAGATTAGAAACTGTTAGGAAAGGAATAAAATAAGAAAAAAACTCCAAACAGAAGATATTAGAGTGATTTATAAATCAACAGTACACCAATGCATTGAGTATCTTTTGTTCAGTCCTCACTCCCATTTTTAAAGTGAGTCAGTTGGTTGACACAGAGAATGGCTCCTGCAAGAACAGAAAGGGAAGGCTGAGAAAAGGAGGAGCTCAGTTTTCTGTTGAAGACTGAAGGAGGATATGACAGAACACTGAAGAATGGCAGGTGACAAAAAGAAAGGAGAAGAGAGAAGAGAGAGAAGAGAGAGGAGAGAAGAGGGAAGAGGGAAGAGAGAGAAGAAAGAGAGAAGTGAGAGAGAAAAGAGAAAAAAGAAAAGGTAAGAGAGGAGAGAAGAAAGGAGAGAGAGAGAAGAGAGAAGAGAGAGGAGAGAAGAGGGAAGAGAGAGGAGAGAAGAGGGAAGAGAGAGGAGAGAAGAGGGAAGAGAGAGGAGAGAAGAGGGAAGAGAGAGGAGAGAAGAGGGAAGAGAGAGGAGAGAAGAGGGAAGAGAGAGGAGAGAAGAGGGAAGAGAGAGGAGAGAAGAGGGAAGAGAGAGGAGAGAAGAAAGGAGAGAGAGAGAAGAGAGAGAAGGGAGAAGAGAGAAAGGAGGAGATAAACTCATTACAGAATTCATTCATTGCCATACAAAATATCCTATACACTTCTGGAAGACAGGTCAGCCCTGTCATACAGAGATCTTCCAGTCACTCAGAGACACATATGGCTTATTTTTTTGTTTCCTAGTAGTTGCTTTTGTGCAGCCTCAAGAGATAAGGGTTGGCTTTTTTTTTTTTAATTTGAAATATTTAGTACAAATACCTTCAGTTTTAAAAAAAAGTCCATGCTCACATAATTTTTTTCTTTTTTTCATATATATTTCCCCCCTCTCTGGAGGTGTTTAAGGCCAGGCTGGACAAGGCACTGAGCAGCCTGATCTAGTGGGAGGTGTGCCTGCCTAAGGCAGGGGGGTTGGAACTTGTGATCTTTAAGGTCCCTTCCAACTTGAACTATTCTATGATTCTATACCTCTATACAGCCAACAGGTCCGGAAATTCCTAAACATGCAGTTTGTTAGGAGCTAGAAAACCACAACAGACAAGAATCTTGCCATATGTGCTGCTTCTTGCATCCTTAATTAAGTTTCCACAATCAGTCATTACTAGAAACTGAAACACTGGACTAAACAGATCACCAGCCAGATCCCATGCAACCAGCATTACTAACTCCTGGTTTTAATTTGGTTTCTTTTATGTGGGATACCCTGGCAAACCAGTAGTGAAAGCTGCAACACTGTTAATGGAATAAGATGAGCACACACCACATCAATCCAGGGTTTGTTTCTAAAGTAGAATTATGAGGAATAATCTCAAGTGATGGTGAAGAAACTGGCTTGAGTTATATCATCACAAAAATCTATCTCCTCAGCGGAGTAGCAGGTTGATCATTAACAGGTCATTAAAGTGTGTGCAAAGCAGAAAGATTGGTCCTTGTCCCAGGGCACTTTCCACATTAAATGCTGGGAGGTTTTTTGAGGGCTGCATTGGAGAGCACACTACCATTTACTGATGCCTGTAAATTCTAACTTAATGCACATGTTTTGCCTGAGGATCTGCACACACAGAGAGATGTTTATATATCACTTACTGCATGCTATGCATACATTAACTCAGGGCTCCCTGGCTAACACACTGCTAGCCACCAATTCATCTGCAGAGACACAGCAGAAGACACAGCCTCATCTTTGCCCATAATATTTATTATTATCTAATTAAATCACAGAATGTCAGGGATTGGAAGAGACTTGGAGAGATCATCAAGTCCAATCCCCCTGCTGGAGCAGGAACACCTAAACCAGGTCACACAGGAAGGTGTCCAAGCAGGGTTTGAAAGTCACCAGAGAAGGAGACCCTACACCCTCTCTGGGCAGCCTGGGACACTCTTCTCTCAACCTCACTAAGTCTTTTCTCATATTTCTGTAGAACCTCCTGTGTTCCAGCTTGCACCCATTGCCCCTTGTCCTATCATTGGAGGGAAGACCCTATTTCCATCCTCCTGATACTCCCCTTTCCGTATTTATAAACATGAAGCAGCTCACCCCTCCGTCTCCTCCAAGCTGAAGAGACCCAGCTCCCTCAGCTTTTCCTCTGCAGGGAGATTCTCCAATCCCTTCATCATTTCTGTGTCTCTGCACTGAACTCTCTCCAGCAGTTCCCTGTCCTTCTTCAACTGAGGGCCTCACAACTGGACACAACACTCCAGCTGTGGTCTCACCAGGGCAGAGTAGAGGGGGAGGAGAACCTCTCCCCACCTACGGACCACACTCCTTCAATACAGCCCAGGATGCCATTGACCTTCTTGGCCACAAGGGCACATTGCTGGCTCATGGTTATCCTGCTGCCCACCAGGAACACCATGTCCCTTTCCCCTATACTGCCCTCTAAGCAGCTTTATGCAGAATACATTGCAATGGGACTGTCCCAGGACAGTCAGGAGAAAGACCTACAACCAGCCTCAGAGCTGCTGCAGTTGACCAGAAGCACACTTTGCTGCTATCAACAGCTCCATCAGGACCAGAGTTTAATGTGAAAATAAGGAGGGGTGGTGCAAAATGCCACTGAAGACAAGCAGCCTGCCCTCAAAAGCACTTATTCACCTCTCCAGAAGGTCACAAGGGGAAACAGCTGGAAGGCAATGATCTCCACCCTGCTGAGTGACCTCAACCCAAGGAGGTCTTCCCAGTTACCTTCTGAGGAAGTTTTCACTCAGTGCTGCTAAAGAGTATCAAACAGTTCTGAAGGAGGCAATTACGAAGCAAAACAGTCACACAGACACACATATGGCACAAGATACATATCTTTTCAGTTTCCTAGTAGTTGCCCTTGTGTAGCCTCAAGAGTTAAGAGGGGTTTTTTTTGGAAAAAATCAAAAGATTTATCACAAATACCTTCGGTTTTAACAAAAGTCCATGCTCACATCATTTTTTCTTTTTCATATTCTGCTTATAAATAATCAATATAAGTGAAACTACAAGGTTAAATGTTTTTGCATTTAACATTCAAATACTAAGATGTAAAAAATTTCTCTGAGGAATAACTTTCACAAGTTGGTCCTTAGAACAGTACCGTCCAGGCAGTACTGTACCTGTAAGATGCTTTGGAAATTAATGTAATTAATTTGTATTAACACCTACTATCAAATTCATACAATTGAGGCACTGAGCAACCTGGTGTAGTGGGAAGTGTCCCTGCCCATGCAGAGCAGTTGTATCTAGATGATCTTTAAGGTCCCTTCCAACCCAAACCATTCTATATTGTTTTCAATATTCAAAGATCTGCATACTACAAAATTACATGTAAAATTGAGAGCACTTATTAATAAGAAACATCATCTACCTGAAAAGGAGGGACTTCAAAAGGCTTGCAGAGCTTAAAAAAAATTTTAAAAGAGGAAAGCCACATTGGTAAGCTTTGGGAATTCTTATTTTGACATCTGAAGATGAGGTGTGGAGAGAGGAAGACATTTTAACCATGGGAAACGCTCTGCTCCCTCACAGTTTTTCAGCTTAGTTTTTTTTGGGGGAGCATTTGTTGAGAGGGACAGATGACAAGCTTAGATACTACCTTTTGTCTCTGCAAATATGGTGACAGGTTCACAAATAGATGAATATGTACCTAAGATAGGCTGGAGGCTTTCAAGTCAAGGCACAGAGGTGTAGCTGTCAATATGATTTCTCCTTCTACAATACAAATACAGGGGGTGAGAGTGGAGGCTTAACCTGCTGTGTGTGCTGAATACAAGCTGGTCTGCTATTTTTGGAAGTGCCTTGTGAGGAAATTATTCCTCTTGCACTGAAAAAGTACAAAAAAAAAAGGACTGTTAGCTTCAGTAACCTCTAACTGTTGAGAATATTTTATTAGTTAAACTGGAAAAGCTCAGAGGCAGATACTCAGCTGAAAAGATCCAAGTTCATATTTGTCTGGCTTGAAAGTGCCTTACCCAATGTGGCTTTATTTATTTTTTTAAAATTTAATAATTACTACAACTCTGATAGTTTCTTAATGGAATAAGATGTCATAGAATCATAGTATTGTTTGGATTGGAAGGGACCTTCAAGATCATCTAGTTCCAACCCTTCTACCATGGGCAGGGACACCTCCCACCAGGTTGCTCAATGCTTCATCCAGCCTGGCCTTAAACAGTTCCAGGGATTGAGGGGGCATCCACAACCTCTCTGGGCAACCTCTTCCAGTGTCTCACCACCCTCATAGCAAAGAACTTCTTTCTTATCTCCAGCCTAAATCTCCCCTCTTCCAAGGATTTGCTCTTTTGTCGTAATAAAATTGTGTAAGTTAAAAGAGGTTTGCCAGCAGTGGTTTGAAAGCAGCCCTGAAGAGAAGGATTAAGGGGTGTCAGTGGATGAGAAACTCAAAATGAGCTGGCAGAGTGTTACAGCCCAAAAGCCAACCCAGTTGTGGGTTGCATCAAGAGAAGTGTGGCCAGCAGGTCAAGGGAGGTCATTTAGCCCCTCAGCTCTGGTGAGACCCCACTTGGAGTTACTGTGTCCAGTTCTGGAGCCCTCAACATAAGGACATTGAGCTGTTGGAGCAGGTCCAGAGGAGGGCCACGAAGATGATGAGAGGGCTGGAGCACCTCCCCTATGAGGACAGGCTGAAGGAGTTGGGCTTGATCAATCTGGAGAAGGGAAGGCTCTGGTAGGATGTCACAGTAGCTTCTCAATACCTGAAGGGGGCTACAGAAAGGCTGGGGTAGGTATTTGATAGGGTCCAGGATGGCAGGACTCCTAAGTAATGGATGCAAATTGGAAGAGGGGAGATTTACGCTGGAGAGAAGAAAGTTCTTTCCTGTGATAGTGGAGAGACACTGGAACAGTTCCCCAGAGATATTGTGGATGCCCCCTCAATCCCTGGAGGTGTTTAAGGCCAGGCTGGATGAGGCATTGAGCAACCTGGTGTAGTGGAAGGTGTCCTTGCCCATGGCAGGGGGGTTGGAACTAGATGATCTTTAAGGTCTCTTCCAACCCAAACCATTCTATGATTCTACCTTAATCTTTCCTCCTCACCAAGTTTTCCTCCAGAAGAGCTTTTACAGCATTCCTATCTTCTTTTTTCCCATCTTCCCTGTGAGAACACCGTTCCTAAGGGTAGAAACCACCAGATTCTCAATAAACATCAATGATTTGTGTCTGTTACTTTTAACATGGGGTGTACACAAAGTGCACACACCCACAAAGAAAAATCATTCTGACACCGTTTGTACGTTAATAAGGTGAACTATTTTTAAAGGAATTCCTAACAATTGCTTACAAACTATGGCTGATTATTTATGTAGTTCACTTTGTTTAAATGATGTCTGTGTTCTTGGGGAGAACAATGCTGTGTACAGCTGCTTTATTAATAATGTCACTGGCTCTTTGTGGCTATTTTTACATCTCCATCTTCCTGCCAGGCCACATAAACACAGATGCCTATAATTAGCAGACAAGCAGCATTGTTTTACAGATCTTAGCTGTTAAATTAAAATAGAGAGCTCATTACTTCTTTGGGAATAAGTTTTATTTTGCCCTACAGTTAGGATGTACAGTCCTAACACCAGATATGCTGCAATGGAAAAAAATCAAATAAAATCATAGAATTTTTTGGGTTGGAAGGCACCTTAAAGAACATCTAGTTTCAACCCTCCTGCCATGAACACCTCCCACAAGACCAGGTTGCTCAATGCCTCATCCAGCCTGGCCTTAAACACCTCCAGGGAGGGGGAATCCACAACCTTTCCGGGCAATATCTGCTAAGAAAGATTATTGTTGCATTCTACATCAATTTAAGAATGAGGAAAAAACTAACTGCTCATTAGAAGAAGTTTTGTAAAACAAATAAAACACTCTTTCCTGAATATATTTTGCATTAATAACACAGAACAGCATGCCTATGAATATTTAACATTTGCATATGCTCTTCTGGAGCAATTTTGTGTCCACAGACTGCACAGTTAGAAAGAACCATTCTGGCTTTGTGGGCAACAGGACAAAGATTTCAACCCACAACATGATTTTTGGAAAGATACAGCCTCTTGGCATGAACATTCCAATGGCAATATTCATCTTCTTTCTAAATAAGCTGCCATAACGCCTATTACTCTCATTGTGAAAAAAGCCCCACTTCTCATCTGAATTCCTCTGAAGTCAGTTTCCAGGCATGTCCTTTTCCAAAATTTCCATCTGTCTCCAATATATCAAAAATAAACTTTGTCCTATGAGCCATATTTAAAGCTGTTGACAAGATGCAAGAGATAACCACAAATACTAACACAAGCAGCTTTTTCTTCCCCCATATCCTTTTTTTTTTTTCTTCCAATTGTAGTAGTAGAAAGATTTTACTTTCAAGGAATCAGGAAGAGGGCAAATCCAAAATTAAGTTTCAATAAAGATCCACCTAAGAGTTGTTATCACTGTCCTGCAATTAATGTTTGAGGAGAAGAGTAAAAGGGCAACTTCATGATGAAGAAGATATTTATCCAACTAATTTTCTTCCTTTGGCATTAACATGGAGAAATAGTAGAAGGGTTGGAACTAGATGATCTTTAAGGTCCCTTCCAACCCAAACTATCCTACGATTGTATGAGAGATGGATAATTTGTGTACATCCAATATGGGAGGATGGCAGAGTGGGCTTAAAACCATGAAGATGATGATGGGATTGAATCATCTCCCTTCTGAGGAAAGGTTGAGAGAGCTGTGTCTCCTTAGCTTGGAGGAGACTGAGGGGTGACCTCAATCATGTTTATAAATATGGTAAAGGAGAGTGTCAGGAGGATGGAGCCGGGCTCTTCTCAATGACATCCAATAATAGGACAAGGGGCAATGAGTACAAGCTGGAACACGGGAGGTTCTACAGAAATAGGTGAAGAAACATCTTCATGGTGAGGTTGAGAGAAGAGTGTCCCAGGCTTCTCAGAGAGGGTGTGGGGTCTTCTTCTCTGGAGACATTCAAACCCCACCTGGACACCTTCCTGTGTGACCTGATCTGGGTGTTCCTGCTTCAGCAGGGGGATTAGACCAGATGATCTCTACAGGTCCTTTCCAATCCCTGACATTCTGTGATCTTGAAAAAGAACCCATCAGGATGTATACTGAACAACTGGAAGGAAATCAGGGGTCCATCTGGAGAAGAAGTATATAAGAGGATCCACATAAAATCCATTGCATAAAGGGGTAACAGAAGAAAAATGGCCTTCTGATAGGACTCTGTATCATAACACCTTGTTGCAGTTGGTGCTTGTGGTGGTCTGGCCTCATAAGGTATCAAAGCACCCCCTAACTGCTGCCTCACAACTTTATTTTCAAGGGTCTGAAGACAAAAAATCCATCAGCCTGAAGGACTTCCCCCAGCCCATGTGCTCTCCATAATAATTACTCAAGTGGCTCACACAGAACAAGAGAACAAAGTGAAAAGCTCTGTGGGATACCTGAGACTTGAAATTCAAACCACCCAAGTCATAAATTAACTATACATGCCTGCGTGTGAGGCAGAATATAATGTTCTCCTACTGCTTCAATGGGTCTTGTGTAAACAAGGAACACAACTCTCAGCTTTCTAGTGCAAAGGAAAGGAAAAAAAATGTTAGCAATCAAGAGAAAAGAAATTCTTTAGATTTAAATAAAAGATCTGATTTCATGTTCCACGTGTCTGCTCTGCTTCTCTGCTAGAAGCTGCAAGGATGACTGCATACAGAGCTGCTCCTGAATCACTGCACCCCACTGCCCATTGTATCAGAGGCAAACAAAGCACTGCTTGGGGTTTTCACCCTCTGTCGAGCTGAAAACTGCAGCCAACAGTATGGCATGGAGACCTCAACTGTCAGCATCTGAGAGCCAGAAAGCACAACTTCTGTATTTGCCTTCTGGAATACATGAGTGTGGCCAACAGGGAGGGGATTTGGCCC